>BMAO01035162.1:0-17533 GCA_019973975.1 Trichonephila clavata
TCTTGAGAGAAAAGCAACTCTATCACAATAGAACGCTCCCACACATGTACTTGAAATCGATTGCCCTACATATTCTGTATGCATAGCGTGAACTGCAAAGCAAAAAAATAGCGTGAACTGCAAAGCAAAAATTCGGTTTTAATTAATCAAAATAATTTCCGCCTACTTTGAACATTTTACGAATTCAGTAGCATGTTCCTTTTTCAGACAAACAATTGCAACGTGATTTATTATTTATTTGTTATAAAAATATAGCACTTTCATTAAAAACTGATGAAAACTTTTTCTTAAAACATACTTCATTTTAATCAAAAATGATCTAATGTGTAATGTATATTGCACAATAAGCAGAATTGAAGAACTTAATTAATAAATATTAACTAAAATATGTATCGAACATGTGAAAAAAGCTTGTTAGCCCACTGAACCGTCTAACTTTTAACTTTAGAAATATTCAAATTGATTGAATACTTTATTCAGTGCTTCTCAAGCTTTCCACTATTTGCGACCAATCATAATTTCCATCGCGTCCCCCTCTATACAACAACATACTGAATTCAATAAAACTGTACTTTGACGCAAAGCCACATTTACCTCTTAAAAAACCACTGACGTATATAAACGTATCACTCGATCAAAGCGGTAGTTGCCCGACGTAAATATACGTCTTTCAGAAGCACTTTTTTTGTGCACTGCTCTTAATAAAATTGTTACGAAAGCTCTGGAAAGCAATGAAAGGATCTTAAGAGTGTTTGCGAAGGATTTACTTATTTCAGAGGATTTGCTTATTTATTCCTTTTCTTCCCTCTCCATTACATTACATGCGCCTACGGGGGAAAAGGGGATATTAGGGAGCGAATCGCATAACTTTTCATCGGTATTTATGGGATTAAATATAAGCCGTTAAGAATTACCAAGATACATATTAATTTTTGGATATAACTTTATATGCGACAAGTCTATGGAATCAATGGTAATTATTAAACTTGTTTTTAACTTAGTATTGTTGAGTTAATTGTAAAATACATTGTGCAGGACTGGACATTTAAAAGTGTATTACATCAGTGGAAATGTGTATTTTATTTTTTCTTACGTTTTACTGTATTTTATTTGTATACTTCTCATAAATCAATAATTCATTAACTAATCTTTTATTTTCGACTTTTCAATATGCTCGCCTCCCTTGTACAGTTATGACGCCTTCTAAAGGGCACGTCTCCCAGTTTGAGAAACGCTAACTTAATATATATATATATAAACAGGGTGTCCAGCCTTCATGTGACCCATAGCTAATTCCCCAACGGTTAGGTTTAGATATACACTTCCAATTGGAAAAACGTTTTAAAAAAGGTGAATAATGTTCTTACGTGCTTTCGAACCAAAAAAAACCCATTTAGAAAAAAATTACAAAAATTAAAATTTTTTTACGGTCTTCAGGTCCTATCACTTGTATTTAGGAAAAGATGCAGTACACAAAAACAAATTAAATACAAAAAGTTTCATTTTATTACAATAAAACCTGGCCGAGTTATGGAACTTTAAAAAATGTATATTTTATCCATTTTCTCGCCCATTTTCAAGAAGCTAGTAAGGGGCCGTCTCCAAAGTGAAATTAGTTGGAACTCTGCCAGGTAACTTTCGCTCTTGCACGTCACTTTTATGTAAATCGTTTTTAAATTTAAAACCATACGTTAATAATACAATAATTCAGTACTTAAGAAATAAAATTTATTCTGTGCGCGTGTAAAAAATAGAAAAAATAAAATATTTTGAACGAAGAAAACATTTCAAAAGCAGTTCCAAAAAATAGACTTATTTGCTGCGACTTCAGACTGATTCGCTGCGGTACTGATCATGGCGATTATTAAAAATCTGTTATGTAGTTGCTTGCAATTGCATGTAGTCGTATTCTATTATTACGAATTCTAGTATGGGAGAACGAGATGTATACAAATGAAGAATACTGCGAAATAGTACTGTTGTATGGGCAATGTACTCAAAATAAGAGAGAGGTGGCAAGATTTTATGCCATTAAATTTTCCAGTAGAAGACATCCCTCTTATTGTACAATTGCCGGTGCTGTTCAAAGCTTTGTAACGCCCCTATTCATGATGCGCTCCACAACTGGAGTGCACGCGGCTTTGGCGTCATTGTGCTTGGTCGGACATTTGAGCTGTCGGCGCCGGTGTAACTGTGTGACACAATGGGCTGGGCATCACTGTATTATTTTTTCGTCCATGGACAGTGATTTTCTGACTCAGAAGGCTGGCGCCTCTCCAGACGGCGGCGGGAAACTTCAAAAGAGGAAAAGGCGGTGAGGTGGTTCGAGAAACCAGATGTTGGCCAAGCCCTTTTCCCATGAAACTTTTGAGAGGGACCCGAGCCTTTGTGATCCCTGCCCCAATGATGGCTTAGCGAAAAATAGGTGCAGGGCACAAAACCTTGAGGTCTGTCTGTAAATGGGGGTTGATGAGGGGCGTGGAGTGGACCCGCCCCTGGAGTTTAAATGGGTCGACCCAGCGAAAGAGGGACTCCCGTTCGACTCCCACGATAGACTCCCGAGACAGGATCCGACGGACGAAGGAAGAAGTACGATAGGCTCCCGAGAGGTCTCCCAACGACCGACTCCTGTGACAGTAACCGACGGACGAATAAAGAAACGCCGAGATAGACTCCCTAGATGAACGCCGAGATAGAATTCTGAGATAGTACCCGACGGACGAATAAAGAAGACGCGAGGAGTGGACACCAATGCAACTAACAGGCTAAATAGAGCTAACGCCTGTAACTGGCCTTTTCTCTCCCTAGTGATCTTCTAAATGTTATAAAGTGAAATAAACCAATTTTAGCTCACACAAATGTATTTTTTTAATGATTAGCCTGGCGTCACAATGCGCTACCAAGTCCACGACGCCACAGCTTGTATAAAACTAGGAGTGGTCATAGAAGTATTCCATTGCCTCGTGTCACACATCGTACCTTCCCATTATTTAAGTTCATTTGGTCATTCTGATATAATAAAGCCCCTGATTCATGATTGGTGCATCATTCCACATTATGCTATGATTTGAATGGCAAATAGTGTATTATTTTACTGTTATTTGTTAAAGCAAGCTGTTTTAATCTTTTCGGTACAAGTTTATATTTCTTTAATTTAATTTTTATTGTTTGCCATACAGCAATACAAAATTGTCAATCTATGATATTTACTACGCTGTTTTAATATTACTGTGATTTTTTTTTTCTTTTGCTCTTTCTGTAGATAGTGAATTACTGTTCTCTAAACTCAATTTATATACGACCCTCTTTTCTGAACAACTCAGATGCTTCAAATTTATGTAGGCATAACTCGGTCAGTTTTTATTGTAATAAAAGGAAACTTTTTTTTACTTTGTTTTTGTGTACTGCATCTTTGTCTAAGTATAAGTGATAGGACTTTGGGACCGAATAAAAATTTAATTTTTAAAATTTTTTTTTTCTAAATGCGTTTTTTGGTTCGAAAAGCACGTAAAAACATTCTTTACCCTTTTTAAAACATTTTTTTCAAATTGGAAGTGTATATCTAAACCGAACGGTTTGGGGAATTAGCCATTGGGTCACATTAAGGATGGACACCCTGTATATATATATATATATATATATATATATATATATATAAGAGAGAAATTTTGATTATATATATATATCGTGGGTTTTTTAAGTGAACTTCAAGACATTTTAATTTAACCGTCTTTATTCCATGAGATCATTTTGTAATCTGTCAGTAAATGAGAGAGAGAGAGACGGACACGCGTGTTAACCATATGAATAGGGGGCCCCTCAGAAGCCATATGATCTTCAAGTACGCTTCTGATTCAAGAGGTATACTTGAGAATTTAAGCGTGACATATAGGTAATAAAAATAAATGGTAGGAGCGGCGAAGATTTTTAAAAGCCATGTGTTATATTTTCCCGAACTGGGTAATAAATTTAATACTTGAAGATGTAACGGTAAGATAAAAGTTAGAAGTGGACTAGCGATTTAGTTTTAGATCTATTTTAATTACCCTTACATATATATTTGAAAAAGTAGATTTCAAATATATTAAGTCTTTCTTCCTTTTTTTCACTTCAAAAAGAACCTGATTTTCACATAATAATAGAGTGAATGGTTCAAATTTTTTTACTATCGGATATCGCATTCTGAAAAACAACTATTCTTTGAATGCTATCGAGAGAAAAAAACGTTGGAACGCAAATAGTTAAGATTGTCACAATATTTCTTAAAAGAACACTCAAAGTACAAAACAAATAATCACTTTCTGTCACTATTTCATGGGACATTTTCAAAGATAAAAAATTCTATATCCTTTATAAAGGGAACACGAATAAATTTTTTTTTGGTTCTTTAACATGGTCGAAATCAATCTTCTCCTATCTTAAGAATGTTGCTTTCTCAACTTGTATAGAGCCGCAATGGAAATGTTTTTCTGAAGTACCTATAAATTTATGCTATCCAATTACCTGTTCTACCATGTCGTTTGTTCGATAATTGCTGCTAGAGATTTCATCCTGATGTTAGAATTGATCGACCGCCTTTCTACCTGAGCGGGAAAGGTCACTTACATAAAAAAGGCTTTCTCAAATTTTATATAACTCTGTTGCAGGAATTAAATTATGCGTTAAAGTAAATTAGATGGAAAAATAAAGTATTAAATAAACAAACTGTTGTACTATTTTACTGTGTTTTAATACACTTTTATTACTATTTCAGATTCCAATAAATTGTATCTCACCAATTCTGAAATGCGTGGTTTCACCAATAATGCACTTATGGTTAATCTGTTATAGAAATGATAAATTTATTTTACAACTCATTTTGGATTAGCAATTCTGACTAGAATTAATCAATATTTTTCCAATTGATTGTTTTACTGTAGTTATATAAGCGTAATCAAGAAGAATTCGAGGAATAACTAAAGTAGAATCAAATTATTGATAAATTTACGATGGTTACGAGACTGTTGCTTTTATCTTGTGAACTGTCTATGTGTCTCTTCGGATTCTTGTTTCATTACCATATTTTGGATTAAGCATTCTTTCTACTTGAATGTTTTCTATAAAACAACGGATTAAGACAAATTCATTTGATGAAGTTACAGTGAAAAAGAGATTAATAAAAAAGTTGGAAAATACTTTTACAAGATGTTGCTCCTGATTCCACCTTTCTGATGGTGTGAAATCGAGACCAAAGAATCGCAGAAAGGGCCTTGTTGCGCCCTCTAGCACCCGCTATGTGAAGCGAGCTTGTAAACAGAGGGGGACGGGAGTTGTTGACAAGAAACTGAACTATAACAAGACACTGAACAGAAGTACAACGAAGCGAGGTGAGCGGAATCGTTATGTAGCGGTTTTTTGTAAAAAGTAGATTAGTTTAAAAATTATATAGTAAAAATAAACGTTAGTTGCTTATGACAAAAGAAGCCTCTTTGATGTCAACTTCAGGAAAGCCTCTCATTTTAATAATAACGATCACAGGGATCAAATAAGAATACCACAATATGGCGTCCCCGCGTGGGCGGCTTGATTGGAACGGCAACAATGAAGCGAAGAGGTAGGCAAAGATTTATTATTTTCCATTTTGAATATATTAATGCATGAAAATTTGATTTTGTTTTGAATATTTGAATGATCAATTTTTGCATTGAATGTACTGAATATACACTTTAGAAGATTTAAATAATTAAGATAGTAGAAATGGAAATAATAAAAAGAAACAAAACCGCTCAAAGAGCTTCGTTTACGAAACCATATAATAAATTAGAAAGCGCATTATTTGACGATAGCGTCGAATATGATGAAATTGAAATGTGCTTAGAATTGTTTAAGCAAAAGGCAGACTCTTTAGAAACAATTCATAACGGCTATTTAGATGGCTTAGAAAACGAACTAGATTTTGAAAATGAGTTTATTGCGGTTGAAGAATACCGAGAAAAATCGCTGAGAATTCATCTATCGAGCTAAGCGTGCGTTAGAGAATTTGAAAAAGATTACGAAGGAGAACGAGACTGCTTTTACCAATAATGGCTCGCAGTCACAAAATGATAGATTTCCGAAGACATTATGTCAACGACTCTCCGAAATAGAGCTGTATAAATTCGGTGGAGACTTGAAAAACTGGTTCCATGTTCCAGGAAATCAAAATCCTGCTGACATTCTCTCTAGAGGTTGCGGACCCAGACAGCTTTTAAAATCTGAGTGATGGCTAGGACCTACTTGGCTAAATAAATCTAAAGAAGACTGGCCTAAGTCATTTGGTAGTGTCAATGAAGAAGTTGAAAAGGAGAAGCGAAAAATTGTCGTCTCAGCTAACAATATAGAATTTAAATCCACTGTAATTCTATTAGCAACAAGAATTTCGAAATTTTCAAAAATAATTAGAGTCTTAGCATGGATATTACGCTTTCAGCCGAAAGGTAAGAATTTAAGGAGAGAAGCATGCAGATATAAGGGGAGTCAGTAGGGTAAACACCTTCGGGAAGTCGATTTTGAGTTTTTGAAATTTCTAAAATCCCCAAATCAGGACCTTTCCAATGATGTACCGTACTTGCCATTTTACTAATTAAAAGTATGTTAAAATGATTTTCAAAAAATAATCAGCTGATTAGCCACGCCCCCTTTGACAGATAGAAATGTAAACATTGACCTCTTAAATCTGGGAAGTTTTTCCAAAGCCACTTATATTCATACGCAATTAACTGTAGATTAACTGCAAGCGTAACCGTCAGGGTTGTTTACCTATTTTGGAGCGCATACACGTTTTTATCGTGTGTGTTTGGGTTTTTAAATTAAATATATAAAATTTCTAAAATTCGGAAATTTTGAAATTTCAAAGTTTTTGTTTCTTTATTGGTTAGACGTAAAAAACATAAAGGTACGTTTTAAGAAGGTATGAACATAGTAATAGTTCAATAATCATAGTAACAGTACTTCAAATACTAAAAGAGTAATGTATATCCTCAAAGTTGACATACACATGACTCAAAGGAGACATGTGCAAAATAAAGTTTGATTACAGTTTTTCTTCTTATTAAAGTAAGTATTAAAAATACCATCATGAATTAAAATATTCTTGCATTTGCTTTCAAGAATTAAGTTCATTGTAAAATGTGTAAAAGAGGTTTAGACATGCAAGTTTTAAAAGGTAAGTTTGGGCTGGAAATTTGTCCTGAAATGTTGTGCTTTTCCATATGATGTAGAATTCTCTTTTTTAAATATTCATGAAGGAATGCAAATTGCCACAATAAATACCAGGTTTGTATATGCTGCGTGTTCCATTGGGAGATGTGCAGAAGCTGGGAGAATGTTTTGCAGCATAATGAATCTTCGGCAACAACCTACAAGGTTTTCTCCTTACGGTAAGCGAATCTCAAATGATATAAAACTTGTTTACGAGGAGTCCATTCAAAATGCTGCGAGGGAAGCTATTTGTGAAAATGAAGGTAATATAATAATATTGCGGACACGGCAGAAACGCGGTTGCACATTATCAAATGGTGCAGTTACTGTGACCAGCATTGATACAGGTAAGGTGATAGATGTCAATATTCTTTCGAAATATTGTATAAAAAAATGGGCACATAAAAACATTGTTTTTGACCTGTTGGTGAAAATTCATGAAGTGGATATAAACAGGCTGATGAATCGGGTAAGTCTTACAAACATAAAAAGTCTTCCGGTTGCTGTTGTAGTAGCAATGAGTTCTATATTTAGATATCTTTCCCAGCTTGATTTGTTGAGATACTGTTTGCATCGAAAAACACAAAACCCGAATGAAAGTTTTCATAATGTCATTTTATCACGGGTTCCCAAAACAACATTTATGCACATTGAAACACTTTCACTTGGTGTTTATAATGCTGTTTGTTCCTTTAATGATGGTAATGTATCCAAATTAACAAAAACTTCAGTAAATGGCAGTAGGACATGGAGAATATTCGGTAAGTGCCATGAAAACTCTCTACAGAGAAAAATTAATGAAAGCAAGCATGCTTTTTCTGGATGATCAAAGAAAATTAGAAAAGATAAAAGAAAAAGAGGAAGATAATATTAAGCAAAATAAGGTAAAAACCGGCTACAGTGCAAGATCTTTTTGATGAGGTAAAATTTTATATAAAAGCTACTGTTTTCTGAAAATTTTCTTTTTTAAACTGTGTTTTATCATTTCTATAAATTTACTGTATGCATGAACTGGAAATTTTTATTTTATATTTCATATATATTCTTGTGTATACTGAAGTGAAATTTTTCAAATATTCCTCAGACATTTAGCTAAAAAGCATATGTCGTAACACAGAAAAGAAAAATTTTTATTAAGTTCCTTATTGTACTCTGCAAAAATTATTTTTTTAATCAGGCTGATCAATTTTTTAAAAAAAATATTTCATTTCTGTATAAAAATAAATGTTTATTTAATGCACACACAAATATATCTCAAAATGCGTTGCATGAAACTTGTTACATACAAAAAAAGGCATAAATTTCATGTTTAAAAACACAAAAATAGTTTACTTGTTGTTTTGGATACTATCTATGTAATATTTATATAATCTTTTTAATTCTTATATTTAAAGAAATTGTGTTTACATGTGAATATACAAAACACTAAAGAAATTTTTCGAAGTGCCATATAATCATGTATTACTGTCTTATATAGATTATATTTTTTAATTTGTGTCTTCTTTCTCAAAAACTAATTGTATGCATGAACTTGAAATATTTATTTTATATTGCATATATATTATATATACTGAAGTGAGAAATTTTTGAGATATTCCTCAGACATTTAGCTGAAAAGCAGATGTCGTAACATAGAAAAGGAAAATTTTTATAAAATTCATTATTCTACTCTACAAAATTACATTTTTAAACATACTGATCAATTTTTTAAAAAAAAAATTTCACTTCTGTATAAAGATAAATGTTTATTTAATGTACACACAAATTTTTAAGCTTTGTTTTCTAAAGTTTCTTAGTAAAAGGTACATAAATATATCCCAAAATGCGATGCCCTTTTTCGTTGCACTAAACTTGTTACATACAAAAAATACACAAATTTCATGTTTGAAAACATAAAATCAGTTTTCTTGTTGTTGTTTTGGATACCATTTATGTAATATTTTAAGAATCCTTTTAATTCTGATACTTTAAGAAATTGTGTTTACATGTAAATTTATAAAACACTAATGAAATTTTTCGAAATGTCGTATAATTATGTATTACCAAAGCCATATTTTCATGTATTGACACATTTTTACATAGTATTTATTATGCTTATAGTCAGCTTGGATGACAGTAATGTATCAGAACAGAAAATTCTTCAAAAATTGATGCATAATTTCAGAAAAATGATGCAAATGCTATAAAATATCTCGATAGATTAAAAGTGAAAAATGCTATACATGTATTTTCTGAGAAATCTAAGTAAAAGAAATAAGTAAAAAGTCTTAAAAGTTATTGAGAATAAGCTAATATTTGAAAAAATAGTGCAACTACAGATTGTAATTCATAATTTTTTTGATGAAGTGACATTTTATAATAAAAATGCAATTATCTCAAAACGGCGTTTTAAAAAATGCGTGTACCATTTTCTCAGAACCTATTCAACGGAAGCACTTTCAATATTCACTGAATATTACTGATATGTTAATATATATACTGAAGTGAACTTTTATTAATATACCAATAATATTTTTGTAAAAGTCAGTTATCGTGAAAAAAAATGACATTTTTCAAAAAATTCATAGTGATACATTACGATGAAAGTTTTTGAAAAACTAAACAATATATTTGAAAAATTTCACTTCAGTTTAAATAAAAAAATTCTAACTAATTTACAGAAAAAAATTTAAGTCTGTACATTTAATATTTTATGAGAAAAAGGCACATAAAAATGCTCAATTTAACATTAGCGGGATAGGGGGTACCGACTTACCTTAACACAAGAAGAAATAATGGAAGCTCAGAAAACACTACTGCGTTTAGCACAAAAGGAGTGTTTTAATGAAGAAGGAAGAAAATCTTTGAAAAACTTTCAAGTTTTTACTGATAATGATGGTGCACTCCGACTAAAGTCCAGAATTGCCAACGAAGATGAATTGCCTGAATTCATTGCTCCATTGAACCTTCCACCTAAACATTTAGTGATCAAACGACTTATTGAGCAAGAACACTTAGTTCACAAGCATGCAGGAACTTCCATCCTTCTAACAATTTTACGAGAGAGATTTTGGATCATCAAAGGTCAGAGAACTGTTAGCTCCGTTATTAGAGACTGTATCATCTGTAAAAGACAAAAAACGAAGAACCTTGAAGTTCCATTTCCACCTCCGCCTCGAGATCGAACCAGACTATCAGCAGTATTTGAAGTGTCCGGTGTGGATTTGGCCGGACCCTTAATAACCAAGTCAAATGAGAAGGTTTGGATTGTCCTCTTTTCCTGTGCTGTTTACAGAGCTGTCCACCTAGAGTTAGTACCTTCTCTCAGTACAAATGCTTTTATTCAAGCATTACGAAGATTTATCGCAAGAAGAGGTAGAATATCCATTCTATACTCAGACAATGGAACTAATTTTACAGGCTTAAGTACAGCATTGAAGCGACTTGATTGGACAAAAATTCAACGCGAATTTGAGATTAACCAAATAAGATGGAAGTTCAACCCTCCATCTGCCCCATGGTGGGGAGGATTCTGGGAAAGGCTAATTGGAATATTAAAAGACCTTCTCAGGAAAAACTTAGGATGTTCAACTCTGACATACGAAGAACTGTTCACTCTTGTCTGTGAGTGTGAATCAGTTATGAACAATAGACCCTTGACATACCTGTCAGAAGAACCCGATTTAAAAGCTTTAACGCCATCCTTTTTTCTTCAAGATCTCCCAAACAATGATGTGCCCGATCTGGACAAAATAGATAAGAAAAATATCAATAAGAGATACAGATATGTTCAGAGACTAAGACAAATACTAAAGAAAGATTTCGAACCGAATATTTGGGATTTTTGCGGTCATCCATCCCTAAAAGACTTGATCAAATCAAAGTTGGAGACATCGTATTAATTGGTAGGGCGGATAAAAAGAGACTTTACTGGCCCTTAGCAAAAGTCATCGAACTCTTTCCTGGAAGAGATGGACGTACAAGGCTGATGAAATTAAAAACAGGCAAAGGAACTTTACTCAGACCTGTCCAAAGACTGTATCCTTTAGAAGTCACCGAAAGTACAAAAGCCATGGACATTAACTTGGACTTGAAATATAAATATCCTTTTGAACAATTTTAGTATTATAATTTGTGAATTAATATTGAAGTAATTTTATTGCTGATATTTACTATATTTTTTTTTTCTCATGGAATATTCCCTCTATGTTTTAGTTTGAGAATTTGAATTCTGTTGTATTATCCTAATGTCCTTTTGTATCATTCTCAGATAATTGTATGCTTATGATATTTTTTGGTATATTTTCAGTTTGTTTAGTTCTTTGTTGAGTTTTCTCCTAGAAGTTCTAAAACCCAAGTGGGGAGAATGTTGCGCCCTCTAGCGCTCGCTATGTGAAGCGAGCTCTTAAACAGAGGAGAACGGGAGTTGTTGACAAGAAACTGAACGGTAACAAGACACTGAACAGAAGTACAACGAAGCGAGGCGAGCGGAATGCGTTATGTAGCAGGGTTTTGTAAAAAGTAGATTAGTTTAAAAATTATATAGTAAAAATAAACGTTAGTTGCTTATGACAAAAGAAGCCTCTTTGATGTCAACTTCAGGAAAGCCTCTCATTTTAATAATAACGATCACATGGATCAAATAAGAATACCACAGGCCTAATTTGTTACGTCTGTCATTAGCCGTAACTTTTTAAAACCATGTATGTTTTGGTACAATTTGACGATCGGTTCCACCCGAATTTAAAGTGAGAACCCCTTTAGGGGGGGGACAGAGGACTACCACCTTCCATTCCCCTTCCATCAATCTCACGACTATTTCCATGCTGGGTAAAACACAAACATCCATGCTTTCTTTGGAATTTAAACCCAAGACCTACAGCACAGCAGTTAGAAGATAGAAACGGTGTTTAAATTGGTCGTTCTGAAAACATTATTAAACAGTATTCTTCTCTATATATATACAGTGGTAGTCTAAGTTGTGGACTCTTTTAAAAATTATGTTTTCCAAATTTGTGTGCTTATAAAAAGTGTTACGTTGCAGAAAATGTAAAACTTTTTATATCATTTTAAATGTAATTTAATACTTAATTCAATACCAAAAACAAAATTTGAATATCTGCATAGCAAGAAAAGTTATGTGGCCATAATTATCGATATGCATTAGATACTGATGATAACAGTGAGTTATCAATGCTCAGTTGTGTAGCCTTTATTTTTTGTTATAGCATCATGTCGATGCTTCATTGAGCTTAAAATAGTTTTAAGCTTTTCTTTTGTTATTACTTGATACCGGAAATCAATTAAATTTTCAATTAGTTCCTCTTTATTTCGTGAGAACTCATTCGGACAAGAGTTTTCAAGTGGTGCCACGACGGGATTGAAGTCAGGAGTTTTAGTAAGATACCAGTCTTTCGATTACTTTACTGTGGGACAAGGAGCAGAATTATACTGAAAAATAAATGAAGCATTGTTGGAAAATAGATCCTTGATGGAAAGTAGAAGTTTGGGTTCTAGAATAATGTTAGTGTATTTTCTGACATTCAGTGTCCCATCGGTGATATGAAGACGACTGATACCATTTGCTGATATGCATGACCAAATTATAAGACTATGTGGGTAATTCACAGTTGTCTGGATGCAGTCAGGATGTAGCGTTTCGCCTATTGTCTCTTCAATTCATTGCTATAAAATGAAGCATCAATCCTTGAAACACGAAATATTATTATACAATATTGAAAATGTTCACAAACACACAAGTGTGTGGTTTGTCTAATTAGCTTGATTTTTGACTATCACTACTTTAAACTACTATAGTCTTTTATAGAGGTGCTGTAAACTGAGTTAGGGCTTTTTTCGTGGAATTCTATCTCTTAGCCTAACATCTGCTAATCTTCTCCTGATTGTTTTGAACTAACAAAAACACCAGACTTATTCAAATAACTTCTGACGCCGTTGATGGAATTCTTCTAGATCTGAGACATAGTATTCTTTTTTTCTGTCATTAATACATGGGGTGAACTTTTTTTTGGACTTTACCTGCTTTGTTTTTTAATTACATTTTATTCTTGAAATCTTAAACAAAACGTTCAGTCTCCAGATGTAGTCACTGAACCACCTTGCTATCTTGCAATTTTAGCATAGGAAAGGCCATTTTTTCGTCACACAAATCTTTCTAAGTGCCCAATCTACTTTTTTTGTGATGCCATTTCTTCTTGATTAAATATCATTGTTCTCTTAGCTAGGAAAAATCCTGAACTCAATCCTACCGAAAACTTGTTGCACCATTTAAAAACTCTTGCCCGAATGAGGTAACCATGAAATAAAAAGGAACTCATTGAGGATCTAATCATTTCCTGGCATCATGTAATAACAAAAGAAGAGCTTAAAATTATTTTCAACTCAACGAAACATCGATGTGAAGCTGCAATAGAAAATAAAAGCAACCCCACAAAGCACTGATAATTCACTGCTATCATCAGTATCTAATGTATATCGATAGTTATCGTGCCATTGTATGTAACATTTTGAGGTGATTCCTCAAGATATATCTGTGTGTTAATGTTACTCTGGACAACATTTGTCTCTTAATTTCATTACTGGAAAACGCGGCATCAATCTTTGAAACATGAAATATTACTTGATATTGAAAAAGTCCACGCACACACACACACGTGTGTTGTTGTCTAATCAACCTTATTTTTTAATTAAATGTATTTTCCACACTCTTTTATATGTTATAAATTTCATTTGGACCCGATGCTTTATTCTAGAGCTAACTTAATATAATTCAGGTGTTAACTATTCCGAATAATATAAAATGATAAAAATAATGAAAAATATCCAACATCATATATATTTTGAAAATAAAATAAAATGTTTTAAAAGTTTACTTAAGTACTGTTACATTCTATAAAACAAAAATAAAGCATTCTCATTGATCGGAAAGCAGTTCAAAGAATTTTATTTTTCATTTATCTATAAATCCATTACGCAGATGTAATTCTGTTCAGTTTCTGCTGATATGTGAGTTTTAAATTTCTTTTATTTCCAATAGTATCAGTAATGGTTTTCTCACAAAAAAAAATTTCAGATAATACGCCATTTCTCAGTCAGCATTGTCTTTCAATCGATTGAATCCTCAATCTTTTTAGAACATCTCATTTTGATTTTCTTCTGAAGAATGATCACAAGTTTCTATGCACCTTTGTTTTCCATTCATTTTTTTTAAAATTCTGAATCTAATAAATAGTTGCGAAAGAATTATAAAATTAGAATTAGTTGAGAAAAATGGGTACTTTTTTTTTAACTCTCTTTTCTTAATTGTATTCCAAAGATTCCATGCTAAGTATTTTTTTTTAAATATATGACATTAATTTCACTGATTTTAAGCAGAAAAAGAGCTGGAAAAACAAAATAGCTTTTATTATTTTAAAACTTTTTTAGCAAATTACTGTAGATTGTAAATCAATCCATACGAAGAATCTCGTCTTACTTGTCATACATCGAAGCAGCAAAAGATATATTGAGAAATCGTGTACCGTAAAATCCGGCGTTTAACGCGCATCTGTACCACGAAAAACAACCTCCAAATTTACGGGTGCGCATTATACGCCAGCTATAAAAATGAGAGCATTAAAAATAATAGAAAAGAGGAGCATATAAAAAAATAGACCTTTGCATATATGGAAATTCTGTTTATTTAAAAGAACTAACATTCCTTATGAACTAAAAGGGTTGTAACCCCAAAAGTATACTATTTGTTTCAAAAGCTGGGATAATACCTCGAATACATGTCTTTGAAACATAAAAGCACTACATATGTACATTTCAAGTATATTCGCAAAAAAGAGGTACGGTTATAAGCAAATATTTGAAAGTGGAGCTTAAAAATATAGGTGCGCGTTTACCCCGGTTTTTACGGTAATTTTGAATCACGCTAGAGTGAGAGAATTGCAACTCACAGCTTAGACTCTAATGCCCAACTCACAATGCCAATGTGAACACAAATTAAAAGTACATCCGTATACGGCGGATATTCATATTGTAATAGTTTACAAAAGTACAAGGACTAATGGTCAACAAACTCGTAAATCTGATACACGATCAAGTAAAAAGTAGTACACCTTAGCTAGTACCACTCTCAATCCCCACTCCCTCCTGTCCAATATTCATCAACTCAAGAAAATGGAATGAAAAATCATTTCGACACAACAAAGAGCGTTGTTGAATCTCTTTTACGATACTATGAATTAATGATAACGCTAATGTGGGTGATAAAAAATATTTACACTTTTTTATTAATTAATAGTAAGAGAAATTCACATCAGTAAATTCTAAATATTTTCAAGCCAAAATAATATATTCAAATGGTTTGCAAAAATTCAATAAATATTTTTAATTTTAACTGTTTGTCTTTTTTGTATTTTTCTATTTAAAAAAACAACTAAAAACATATTGTTAAATGCATTAAAACTAAATGGAACATTTCTGTATACTCATTTATATAAAAATTATATTTATCTAGAAATACGTAAATAGGGTGGATTCTGTTGGTTATGTAAATAAATACATGTTAGCACGGATGTCACATGACATGCATATATAAGATCTTTAAAGTTTAAACTCGCTTTATTCTCTCAGCAAAATCTAAATCATTGTAATACAGAGCATTAGACGAGAGTTGTAGAATTAAAATTAATCATGCATTGAATTTTGGTAGTGGCGGTCTTGATAATGACTCTACATTTGGAAACTGTCGGCCAGTAAAGCTATAGAGATGGGAAAGAATTAAATATGGCATTGGCATTATCAACGAATTTTAAATCCGACAAAACAACCATTTTAAATATTTCAATCTATTCCTTCTATATCAAAACACAAAACACATCTTTAAAACAATTTGAAACTACACTTAGCATCTTAGATCGAAAAGTTAATACTAATACCCCTTTATTTCCTAGGAAGGCTTTTATTCAGTACAATTTTGAATGATTGAGTTGCTGGAAGTTCTAAGCCTGTCTCGTTCATTACAAAATAAGAAGTATCAGATGATAGGAAACTGCTCTATATAACCTTGGATATTCCAACAGAATCCTGATTGTCTGATTAATCCCATGAAAGTCTGAACAAGTGTTACGCTTTTCTCCATTTTGCTTCTTCAAATATTCGATTCCATCTGTCTCGCAGATTACAATATTCACGAGTAGACTCTTTGTTTTACAGTTTCTTTAGCAATTTACTTTCTTACGTACAAACTTGATCGAAAGGTCATTTTGGTTGACTTATTTCTCGTAGAGGAAATTACACTACTTTCAGTCAAAATCCAAATCTTTCTGTTTGAAATTGAATTCTGTCGCATCATTATAAATTGTTTTCGACTTCCCGAAACGAGCAAATTCATTATTCGTCAATTCAGCATTAAACAATTTTGATCGTATTTAAAGAAGAATTTCAACATTGTAAACTGCAGTATAACACGCACTTTTAACACACAAAAATATAATCCATATTTATTAGCCGTATTTGCATACGCTAAATCTGAAGTTAAAGCTTTGCAATAAAAATAGCAGAAAAGAAATTAATCCTACACAAGGCGAAATAATAAGCTAATTGGGTGAAACCACATTCCTATGACAAGTTTTAGTTCTAGAGAAGGCATGCTATTTTTATATAAGGCTTAAATAATACCAATAAACGATTTCAAACACATGAAAGGAGCGTACATTTAAAGTATTTTCAAAAGGAGTGCGCTATACGTAGTTATTAAATATAACAAAAAGTAAAATTTGCAGCTTCGGAGTATAGGTGAGTGTTATACGCTGATTTTGTGAAGGTAATACTACTAAAAGTTTGCAGAATCAAGACTAGCTTTCTGTTGAATTCGTTTCTACTGTTATCTTGCAAAGTAACACAGTAGTTTCTTTCAGATAAACGTGCTCAAAGAATCTATCAATTAAAACGCCACGTGGCGGCTTTTAAATTTGTCACTCTTTGCTAACTTTAATAAAGCTTTTTACCATTTTGCTGTGCTCGGTCAATTGGCACAATTTTCTTAATACCCTGAACAATCGTTATATATATATATATATATAGCATTGTTTCTTCTCCAGTAAAGCAGATGCTCCATGCATTTCAATATAAAAATTTAATAAGGAAACTTTTATGACGTTTATATATTTACATTAATATTGTTTCTTTCAAGAGACAGTAACTAAATACAAATTTAAAATAAATAAGTAAATGAATCAGTAACCATTTACAGTACACCAATTAAACTTCAGATTTTTGTCAGAGGAGAAACACAATGAGTTTCTATTTAAATGTCCAACCAATT
>BMAO01035163.1:0-14813 GCA_019973975.1 Trichonephila clavata
GCGATAGAACTGTGGGATGTTTGGTTTACTAATGGTATCTAGTTAGTGTACTATAATTTCTTGAACGACAGCTTTTTATAATGATATCAGCTGACGTTCTAGGTATATTTAGTTGTAAAATCAATCCTAATTAGGCTATAACCACAAAATTTTTCTATGTAATCACGAAGGAAAATGATTAAAATACGGAAAAGTTTCAAATATTCCCTGCTAAAATGCGGGAAGGAGAACAAAGTAAATAGACTCCGGTGTTAAATTGACACCGACGGACGTTCTAGTGTTAATATTGTGATTCTGTCATATGTATATACATATTATATTAATTGTAACTTTAATAAAAAGTAACTAAAGTAATTTTTTTGTTGACCTAAGTAGGAATTGGCTTATTTTTTATATTACTTGTTCACTTTGAAGTTATAGTTATTTAATTTATATAGCGTGTTTCAGTACAACGGTTACAAACTTTCTGGTTAGCGGTCAGAGAACACATAGGAAATCACAAAAGGAAACGCATGCTTGGGCGCGAGTGGCAACACAAAACACGAAAAGACAGGACAGGCGTAAGAAAAATTTGTTTGTTATCCTTAGCATAGCAACAAATTAAGAAAAAAACAACTTTGATCCAGAAGCAGGCACATGCTCAATACTAACGTTAATTCACGTGGTGACGGGTGACTAAGACCCTAATCTTTTTTTATTGTTTTACTATACTCCATAAATATGTAGTTCCAGTGATTTATTTAACTAAGAGAAAGTATTCAGCCCTACAATATACTTATAAATATATGGTACAGTACAATGTTCTTAATAATCAATCTATCAATACTAAATTAAAAACAAGTTAAATAATTACTAATGTCCCATGGGCTTGTCAAATAGTACAAAATTATTGCTTATTTTGATCATTTGTGTGGTTTATAATCATGTCGTGTTGCAGCCTTAGCTTCAAAGTGCTTTTTATTGCATTTATTACAATGTTATTGTATAAGGGGGGGATGAAAATTATTATTGAAAATGGGTCACCTGCATTGAAAGTTGAGAAGCACTGGCATAGTTGATAACAGAGATACGACTTTTTCCCCATCCATTTGATGATGCATACTTTCCTTCTGGCATGCGCATATTTCTCCTTTTTAATTTTTTTTTCTTGAAAGTCTTTGGGATATTCTTTCAGTTAAGTTTCAGTTTCCATAGATATATATATAGTATGATAATTCATAAGTATATCTGCAAATTCTGGTGAAGTGTAATAATAAGTGTTACTAGGCGATATCTTTTATTCAAAAATGGCTGCATAAGAGTCATCGCTACTTGAAAAGACTTCCACAAATACGGATGTTAATCATTCCTCGAAAAGAGTGCCTTTCCCTGCGTATATAATAAATTGATGTGCATAACCAGACTTCGATTCACAAACAACAAAATGTTTTATACAGAATCGTGACCTTTTTTTAGAGGTATATACTGTTTCCAGTGCGCTCTTCCCTTGAACAACATCAAGTTTTCATCTATTGTTACATCTCTTCCAGGCGTAATAATTTCTCGATAACCAGAATTCAGATGTTTGATTACCGACCACACAGCTATTGCAATTTTGGACTCTCATGTGTTTTAGCGTCAAATTTCGCATCATCTGAAAAATGTACCAGTGAGTAAGATAAAAGCGATAAAAGACATAATTTATGGAAAAAAATGGAGTTGCTGTTGGATGTCTCTTACTCCAATATTGCTCCACATCAGACTTTTTCACAATTCCTGGTAATATATTTGAAGCAAGAATAAATTTGATTTCTTTAGATGTTGGTTCTCATTTTCTTACTCTGCTTTTTCTTTGTAGATTGCTATTCGAATAATCCGTGATCTGCATGTTTATTAAATTCAGAAACTATCAATTCAAGGAGATTATCATCAAAGGAAATGTCAAGAAATTGTGGAATTACATTGTCTAAATCGATGTTCAAATGTATTAAAAGATTTGCAGTGAAAGGAAAACGCAGCGGAGGTAAAGAAGGATTACTAATATCAAATTCACAAAAGTTCTGAACTTCAGTTAGGTCATCTGAACTTTTTGTTTGCACATCACTTGTAAAGTCCGATAAAAAACTTTCATTAATTCCAGAATCATTCACAGAAATTTCAGATTCACTATCTGATTCAATATCACAATTATTTTCTGTTACGAGCCTCTCATAATCACTCATTGTTTTTCTATTTTAAGCTCGAAATTTTAAAAAAAAATAGTGTTTGTAGAGAGCGGGTGGTACACCGATCTACTAAAATGAAAATTCCTGCCTTGACTTGCTTAAAAAAATGCAGTAAAACTTAACCTGAAACCGGTTAAATATTTTTTTTTTTTTGTTTTATTTTTTTTTGTAATTTTAACTTTACTAGATTTCTTAGAAACATTGCACATTTAACGAATCAAAAATACCGGCGAATATCAGAGGATTAGAGTAGAAAAAAATGTTATCCCATGCTAGGGAAGGGCCATTTACATGTGCCTGACTGGTGCTCTGGGCAAAACTGAGAAGTGGTGAATTTCATAGTTGAAATAAAAATATGGTCAAATTTCGCGGTGTTATTTATAATAAAAAAAAAGTTCCATTTTAGAAAACTTAGCACCACTTTTGGCGAGAAAAAAAGCGATTTTTGTCCGTTCTATTTATTTCATGTTATTGTTTAACGTTTTTTTTTTTATTGAAAACATTTACAAACCCCGTGCACCACAAAGTATTTCTACGGGGGCTTAGATCACAAAAGGAAAGAAGGAAGGATTTACAACACAAACATCCATTTCTTCTCGGGGATTCGAACCCAGTCCCTACGGCACTGCAGTCAGCGCCACTATACCGGATGGGCGGCATAGTTTTAACATTGGGAAAAGAAAAAGTATTCTTAATCAGAAATAAACACTTTAATTAGTTATGAAATTTGTACTTCACTAAAATGTACTGATACTTACAGAAACGGAGTCCAGGATCATCTGATGCATAATGAGTTACCTCTTGGCGACATTCATTGGCTTTTTTTTTGGTAACACTCTGGGTCACACGCAACGTAGCCAAATAGAACTGTAATAAAAAATTTTACAAATAGATTTTTAAAATCATTTTAAAAAGGTTTCGTTACAATAATTCTATCATTTTATTTGAAATCATGGCCTCATAAGAAACAGCATTTGCTAATTTTATAAATAAAGTTAAATTTGCATGCATATCTGAAATATTCCATTTTTTTATTTGTTCTTTTTTAAATGAGTTTACGTTGAACTACATTAAACCCAAGTTAGATAAATATTTTTGGTACTAACATATTAGAGCATCACCACAGCCAAATTAACGCTACTCAAATCCTACCTTAATATTAAAAAAAAAAAAAAATGTTACGACGTGTTTTATATGAAAAATTATCAATCAATCAGAATTTGGAGGAAAATGGCAATATTTGCGTTGCGCCAATTTGGCTGTGGTGACGTAATACGTAAAGAACCACAGATTGAAACTTTATGATGTTGAATCATATCTTTTAAAAATCAGTGAAATCAATTTAACGACATTTAACAAAGAATAAAGCAACAACCAAACAAAGCATATGCATTATTTATTAAAGACTTCATTGGCTTCAAGACTTCATTTTCTAACTTCTATGACTATTTTATGATTTTTATGAAGAAATACTGTATATATATATATATATATATATATACCAGTAGCGCGCACACAGGAGTGTTTCGGGGGTGGAGATCGAGGGTCGAAATTCCACTATTCTGGTACCATGCTCCAACATATTCTTTCGATTTTTTGTCGATTTTGGGGAACAAAAACAGTTAAAATTAATTAATTAATGAAAAATTAGCAAGAATTAATAAAATTATTATTAATAACAAATACTTAATTACATTTTACGTACCATATACATAGGATTATATAAGGCACTACTGATATATATATATATATATATAAATACACTGAAGAGCCAAAACATTATGATCACCTGTCAATAATGAGTTGGCCCACTATCTTTGGCGCGCAACACCAGCTTCAACTCGCCTTGGCATGGATGCCACAAGTCCTTGGTAGATGGCCGGTATCAGATTGTACCAGATGTTTAAAGCAACGGTCACGCAAATCCGAAATATTGCGAATTGGTGGTATTTAAATTCTGAGCTGCCGTCACATGAAATCCCAAATGTTTTAAAGGATTGAGATTCGCGTGCGTTAGGCGGCCAGAACATTAACTGGAATTCAGCCATCATGTTCCTGAACCATTCCAACACAAATTTAGACTTGTGACACAAGGCGTTGTCCTGTTGGAACATTCCATTTCCAGCTGGAAAAACAGAGGCCATGTAAGGGTGCAACTGGTCCCAGTGATGTTCAGATACCCTGTAGCATTCATAGTCTGCTCTACCACAACCACGGGTCCCAGAGACGCCCAAGAGAACGTCCCCCAAAACATAATACCGGCCTGTGTATGACCTACTGTACATTGAGGGAGCAACTGTTCACCTGGAAGACGGCGTATCCTGACACGGCCATCGGCGTGATAAATGACAACCGTGATTCATCTGACCAGGCAACTCTCTCCACTGATCCATAGACCAGTCGCGATGTTCCCGGTCCAGCGCAGGCGCAGTTGGCGATGACGCTTGGTAAGCAAAGGCACACGAGTGGGACGTTTGCTGCGTAGCCCCATATCCAACAGTGTCCGCTGAACAGTTTGCCCCGATACTATTCTACTTGGCTCTGCATTGTATTGGGCTGTCAGCTGAGCCACTGTCTGGCTCCAGTTTTGCTTCACCATGCGAGACAGTCTCCGACAACCTTTTTCTTTGATAGCGTGAGGACGTCCTACACCATGTCGTCTACCGTTGGTTTCACCGTCATTCATCACTTTCGCATAAGTACTAACAACTGTAGATCGCGAACAACCCACGAGTCGTGCAGTTTCGGAAATACTTGTTCCGAGCCATTACAACAATCTGCCCTCTATCAAAGTCGCTTAGATCCACAGCCTTTCCCATCACACACAGAAGTAAAAGAAAGAATGATTCTTCAGACTCTCCAGCAGCAGTTAAATACAATACCACCTGATCACGTGCCTTCCACGTTATCCAGGCGTGTTCACTGCAAAATGTAGGGGTGGTCATAATGTTTTGGCTCTTGAGTATATATAATTTCAATATATATTTTCAATTCTAAGTCTAATTGATCAAAAATGTATTTTTTTTTATCAATAATCTGCTTTAACCACCTTTGAGAATCGATTCTGTGAGACTGATTCAACAAACCTGTTCATCCCGTCAAAACAAACATACCAAATTTCATTCATGTAGTTCGAAAACGGGTATATTTTTTTTATCAATATGCTGCAAAAAATTAACTCTCCCCCCCCTCCCCCCATAGAAGTCAATTTCCGCAAAATCCTTTTTTAGCGAATTTCCATTTGACAAAAGTAACACGCATACTAAATTTCACTTAGGTAAGTAGTAGTTGTAGCGAAATTTTCTTTTTATAAATAAGTCCCAGCAACTCACCTTCCCCCAATAGGCGTCAATTTCCTAAAATCCCTTCTTAGCAGATCTATATTCAACAAAACAAAAAGCAACATGATAACAAAATTTCAAGTTTGTACGTCAAAAAGTTCGAAAACGGTAATATTTATCTGTAACGCCCCTTAAGCTCGTGAACTTCAACGGGTGATTCTAAAACACTTTTTGTAGCGGATCTCCACTCCATGAATGGAACGGGCCTATAATATTTTTAGCATGTAGGAGTCTACTAGTTCAAAAAACGGGAATATTTATCCATAACACCGTTTAAGCCCCGCAACGCCCCTTAGGATTCATTTTTCGCCTAACTCCCCTTTGCAGCAAACCTCTAATCCTTGAAAGAAACATCCCCCCCACAAATTTCCAGTTTGTAGGTACATTAGTTTAAAAACGGGAATATTTATCTCTAACGCCCCTTAGGGGTCAATGCTTTCTAACTCAGAAACCTTCGCGGGCATGCTTCCAACCATTCCCGAAGTTTCATAGCAATTGGATGAACGGTTTAAGAAGAAATAAGAGACATGCAGACGAAAATTCACTTTTAGTTATACAGATTTAATTGTTTAAATATATATCGATACACATACTTAATTTGATAACTGAAAAAAAATCTCGCTTTCAAAATAATTGTTCGTATGATATAGTAATTAAGATAATTTGAAAAGATGTAAGTCCAGCCAATTTATTTAATTAACATTAATTAAAAGTTCGTAACTATATAATACATCTCGTAATTCATAATTCAAAATAATCTTTAAATAATAAGAAAAATTTGTAAAAGTTTGTAATATTATTTTAATTTATTTCATTATAGTTGAAATTGAAAATTTCATTTTAAGTACATCCCTGAATAACAGTATGTAATTTGAAAATATTGTCATAAAAATAAAAAATTAAAAAATTTTATTTAAAAAATTATGAAATAATTTTTTTTTAAAAAAAAATGTATAAAACGCAAAAAGGAAAAAAATGACTTCAACTTATTTCTAGTTTAAAAAAGAAAGAGTAATTACCTCCACCTATTGTCATAAAAATAAGAACTTAAAAACATATTAGGGTAAATTACGAAATAAAATTTTTAAAACAAATGGAAAAATTGTAAAAACGCAAAAAAGGATTAATACAATATTTCTGATTAAAAAAAAACAATAAAAACAATTACCTCCTCCTATTGAAATCAAAAACCAAAGCTGCATCTTGGAACTGTAGTTTTCCAGAAAATTTTTGATTTTAGGTCACTTACGTTGACGCAATTTACTTAAATAGGTTTTTCTTTTATCAGAATTGCATTATATTACTCCTTTGATAGAAATAAGATAATTCTGATTATTTTTATATTATTTTATTTTTAATATAAATCAATTGAGAATATTTATCAGTATGAGTATTGTAGCATCTGGATCTTATAATTGTGATTAGGGGGAAAAAATGGTTTTATGGCGTTCATCTTTCCAAGATTTTTTCAGCTAAAAAAAATGAGTTAAGGAAGTTTACTGCATTGTTCATTTGAATTTCAATTAATTTTTATAAGAATCATAGTTTTAGGCTGCATGAGGTTTACTCTATTTTTGAAATATATTTCTAAGCTTTTTACCTTTTAAAGAGAATTAGAATTAGTACTTAAGTTAATTAAAAGTTTTATTGATAAAATAATTTTTAAGGAATCTCTAATCCTACTCACAATTCCTACAATTAGTTCATTCTCTCCCTATAAATATATATATATATATATACTAGCTGACCCGGCCCGGCGTTGCACGGGCTTTTACCGAGGGTATAACTTAATCCCCATGTTAATTTACTCCTTTCTTTCTGACGCCAGCACTTTTGTGTGGGTGTGACGCGTACGATGTGAGTGCATGGCCCGTGAGTGCGTGTCATGGCTTTCTCGCTTAACATTTTCCCTTCTCTTCACAAAATCAGCACTTCCAATATTATTTCTCGAAATTACTTTTACTTCTTTGTTTCTTTCCTCTCCGCTTAGCCCGGCGTTGCACAGGCTTTTACCAGTGAATAACTTAATCCCCATGGGAATTTCTTGTTTCCCTCAGGACGATAGCACTTATGTGTGTGTATGCGCGATGTGAGTGATTTCTTTAACTATGACATTAAAACTCCCTTTTTCGAAATTTGTTCTTGCGTTGGTGTGGTGTGGTACTTAGGAGAGGTGAGTAAAAGCTTAGGTGTCGTCCTCGTCACTTGACGATGGTTGAAAATTTCGAGGTCCGTCGCTAAAAACCCTCGAATAGGCGAACAGTGCGAATTTATAAATCACTCACTCACTTTTCAATTCTTTCGTTGCAATTTTTTAGTCCCCGGAAACGAAAATGTAGCCTTTTTAAAAATAGTTGTATGTTGAAAAAAGACAGAAAGGTAGAAATTTTTCAAATTACAAAATTTTATTACTATTTTAAATCTTGAAATAAAATTGTGGGGATATTTTGAAATGTTCGACGCACTGGAAAAAAGTTTCATGGAATTCCTTTATAAAAGAAGAAATTATTAAATGATTGTTTTAAGTATTTTGAGTGTTTTGTTAAAATTTGTTCAAAAATGTTTTTGGCTTTTTATTTTTTAAATCACTGATTCTAAAAGTTTTAAAAATCATTTTTATTTAAACGCAACGTTTTTGATTAATTTTAGAAAAAAATCATAAAATATGCAAAATATCATTGTTTTGTAAAAAAAAAAAAGTTTTTTTTTTTAAATTCTTAAAAAAAAGATAGTTTTCGGCATTTATTTTTTAATCACTGATTCTAAATGATCAAAGAATTTTTTAAAATCATTTTCATTTAAATTCATCTATATTTATTTATTCTAGAAGAAATAAAATACAAAACAAAATTAATTATTTTATACTAATATTGATTAAAAATATTCATTTAGCAATTAATTGTGACATACCAATTTAGTGATTTTTGATATATTAATAACAGGCAATTAATTTGGGAGAATTTTTTATTTGAACATAGCTTTTATTTTTTTCTAAGAAGTTATGCTTATGTAACTGAATAATTCAAAAAAAATTTCGAAATGGGCAAATTTTGCGTTTTTATTATGAAATTATATGTCAAAAAAAGATTTATACATTAGGCATTATTTTAAAGTAAACTATAAGTTTTATGAAAGAGAACAAAAATTTTCATACTGATAAATATTTTAAATGAGTCTCAGAAATGTATTGAATACATTTTGTCATCTTAACTTGTCATCTAGTCTTTTTTTTACTGGCCAAATTTTTACTGATTTCCCCCTGTTTAAGGCAGAACTTTTTAGTGTAACCCTTGAGTTAGATGCAGTCGATGATGAAACAGTTCAAAGGTCTTCGGCGCAAAACTATTTTTCGACTCCAAGGTTTGGCTAACTGTAAAATCGCGTATTTGTTATTAATTTTTTTTTTTATTTTTACGGCATAATTTTTAAGTTAATACTTTCAAACTTCATCAATTAATTGCAAAAATAAAGTACTTTTAAATAAAAAAATGTACAAAAAATACTGTTTAAATTATTTCTCGCAAAAACGGTTTTTTACAAAATCACAAAAAAATTTTAAAATCCGTAATTTTTGCGCAACTTTTTCAATCTCCGTACAGATTACGGATAATATTCTTTTACACACGGAAATAAAGTTTCGTGTGATTATTTTCATAAATGACAAAGTTATTCAATGTTAAGTTAAAATATTGAGTAAATTTTGTGAAAAATCTTTTTAAAAAAAGTTTTGGAAATTTTATTTTTTAAGTGACTGGATATAAAAGAGAAAGGCTTGAAGTTATTTAGTGTAGAATATCATTTTAATAACAAGAAAAAAAATTCATACGCAACAATTTAGAAATAATTTGCATAAAAACGCATCAATTTTAACCCTTTTTAAAAAAATTCTTAAAAATTAGAAAATATCATTATTTTGCAAAAAAAATTATACCGTACTGTGGCGAAATAAAGGATCTTTCCAATTCTGCAATTATTTTTTATCTGATTTCAACGGTGAAAATTGGATGGCAATTTTAAGAAGGTGGAAAACGTCGGATCACCGCTTGGCCGAAACGGAATGGAAGTTCTACCAAGTAAACAATCCGGCAGGAGTAAAACAATTAGGCGTTTTAAGGTTTTTAATTAATATCTTTTTAACTAATTGCAATATCGGAATGAAAAATAGTTTACATCCTATTCTCAGACCTGCTGAATATACGCACAAAATTTCATTAGAATCGGTCTAGCCGTTTCAGAGGAGTTTGGTTACAAACACTGTGACAGGAGAATTTTATATATTAGATATATACATACTAGCTGTTACCCGCCCGCTTCGCTGGTATTTCATGATGTTTTATAAATTTTTACTGCTTATATATATGTATAAATTATTGATATCTAAGTCCTAGCATTAAGAATTCGATTGAATTGAAAAATATACTTATACCTGTAACTGTCACCTGTTGATAAAAAAAAGGGCAGAACTCATCTAATTTGTATTTTCTAAAAATCTCTAAAATTGAAGCATAGAATGATGTTTGCTCTTTCGTAACTCAAAAACCAAGTGGATTCCCGCAAAACCAATTTTCGGTGGATCTCTACTCCGTAAATTGAACATGCAAGCCAAATTTCAAGTCTAAATCTAACAGAAAAAAGCAAAAGTTTTACTATAAATATCCCCGTAATCCCGTTGAGAGCCGTTTTCCAAAATTACCGCTCTTAGCGGATTTCAATTCAACAAAAGAAAAATGCAAACCAAATTTCATTATTATAGTCCTTGTAGCTCGAAAAAAGTAATTTTTTTTGTCAATACGTCCCAGTAACCCCCTGCAACCCCCAGAACTTGATTTGCTTAAAATTTATTCTTAGTGGATCCCTATTCAACAAAAGAAACATGCTTAACAAATTTCAAGTATATGGGTCTAACAATTAAAAACAGGAATTTTTTCTGTAACTCCTCTTGACCCCTCGCAAACATCTTTGGGGTCAATTTTCATTTTACTCTTTGTTAGAGGAACTCTATTTCATGAAAGGAACATGCCTACCAATTTTCAAGCAGGATGATCAAGTAGTTTAAAAATGGAAATATTTATCGATTACGCCTCTTAATCTCCCGAAATTAAACTTGGTAGTTGATATTCGCGAAACCCATTTTGTAGCGGTTCTCTACTTTACGAAAGGAATCTGCTTATCAAATTTCAAGACTGTACGTCTAACAGTTTAAAAATGGGGATAATTGTCTATAACGCCACTTGAGCCCCGCAACGCCACTTCTGGGTCTGTTTTCACAAAACCCATTTTGTAGGGGAATTGCACTCTATGAAAGGAATCTGCTTAGCAAAATTTGAAGACTGTGCGTCCAATTAATTAAAAATGCAAAAAAATTATCAATAACGCCCTTGAACCCCCGCAATACCACCTAGGGGTCGATTTTCACAAAACACATTTTGCAGTGTATTTCTATCCTATGAGAGGAATCTGCTAACCAAATTTCAAGACTGTGAGTCTAATAGTTTAAAAAAAGAAATAATTATTTATATCTGCCCTTAACCCCCCGCAACACCCCTTGGGGTCAATTTTCTCCAAACAGTTTTGTAGCGGATATTTACTCCATGAAAGAAACATTCCTACCAATTTTCTAGCAGGTAGGTCAAATAATTTAAAAACGAAAATATTTATCTCTTACGCCACTTATTCCCCTGCAACGCCACTTAGAGGTCTGTTTTCACAAAACCTTCTTATAGCTGATCTCTACTCTATGAAAGAAATCTCTTTATCTATAAAGACTGTGCGTCTAATAGTTTAAAAATGGAAATAATTATCTATAACGCCCCTTAAGTCCCCTCAACGCACTTGGGGCAATTTTCACGAAACCCATTTTTAGCGTATCTCTACCCTATGAGAGGAATCTGCTTACTAAGTTTCAAGACTGTACGTCTAATAACTTAAAAATAGGAATTTATAACGCCCCTTAAACCCCCCCCCCGCAACACCCTTGGGGGTCAATTTTCCCAAACCCATTTTGTAGCGGATATTTACTCCAGGAAAGAAACTTACCTACCAATTTTCAAGCAGGTAGGTGAAGTAGTTTAAAAACGGATATATTTATCTATTACGCCCCTTAATCCCCCGCAACGCCACTTAGAAGTCTGTTTTCACAAAACCCGTTTTGTAACTGATCATTATTCTACGAAAGGAATCTATATATATCAAATTTAAAGACAGTGCGTCAAATAGTTTAAAATGGAAATAATTATCTATAACGCCCCCTAAGCCCCTGCAACGCCACTTGGGGGTCGATTTTCAGCAAACTCATTTTGTAGCGGATCTCTACTCTCTGAAAGGAATCCGCTTACCCAATTTCAAGATTGTACATCAAGTAGTTTAAACATGGAAACAATTATTATTAAAGCCCTTAACCCCGTAACGCCCTTGCGTTTCGAATTTCGGAAAATCCGTTCTTAGCTGATGTCTACTCTATCAAAGGAACATGTCTACCAAATTTCAAGTCTGTAGGTTGAATAGTTCCAGAGATTTCGTGATTAGTCAGTCAGTCGAGTCGCTTTTCTCCTTTATATATATAGACTAGCTGTTACGCCGCTTCGCTGGGTATCATGATGTTTTATAATTTTTACTGCTTATATATATGTATAAATTATTGATATCTAAGTCCAGCATTAAGAATTCGATTGTATTGAAAAATATACTTATACCTTTAACTGTCGCAAAAAAAAGGGCAGAACTCATCTAATTTGTATTTTCTAAAAATCTCTAAAATTGAAGTATAGAATGATGTTTGCTCTTTCGTAACCCAAAAACCAAGTGGATTCCCGCAAAACCAATTTTCGGTGGATCTCTACTCCGTAAATTGAACATGCAAGCCAAATTTCAAGTCTAAATCTAACAGAAAAAAAGAAGTTTTACTATCAATATCCCCGTAATCCCGTTGAGAGCCGTTTTCCAAAATAACCGCTCTTAGAGGATTTCAATTCAACAAAAGAAAAATGCAAACCAAAATTTTTATTATAGTCCTTGTAGTTCGAAAAAAGTAATTTTTTTTGTCAATACGTCCCAGTAACCCCTGCACCCCCCTAAGAACTTGATTTGCTTAAAATACATTCTTAGTGGATCTCTATTCAACAAAAGAAACATGCTTAACAAATTTCAAGTATATGGGTCTAACAATTAAAAACAGGAATTTTTTTCTGTAACTCCTCTTGACCCCTCGCAAACATCCTTAGGGGTCAATTTTCGTTTCACTCTTTGTTAGAGGAACTCTATTCCATGAAAGGAACATGCCTACCAATTTTCAAGCAGGATGATCAAATAGTTTAAAAATGGAAATATTTATCGATTACGCCTCTTAAACTCCCGAAATTAAACTTGGTAGTTGATATTCGCAAAACCCATTTTGTAGCGGTTCTCTACTTTACGAAAGGAATCTGCTTATCAAATTTCAAGACTGTACGTCTAACAGTTTAAAAATGGGGATAATTGTCTATAACGCCACTTGAGCCCCCGCAACGCCACTTCTGGGTCTGTTTTCACAAAACCCATTTTGTAGGGGAATTGCACTCTATGAAAGGAATCTGCTTAGCAAAATTTGAAGACTGTGCGTCCAATTAATTAAAAATGCAAAAAAAATTATCAATAACGCCCCTTGAACCCCCGCAACGCCACCTAGGGGTCGATTTTCACAAAACATATTTTGTAGTGTATTTCTATCCTATGAGAGGAATCTGCTTACCAAATTTCAAGACTGTGAGTCTAATGGTTTAAAAATAGAAATAATTATTTATATCTGCCCTTAACCCCTGCAACACCCCTTGGGGTCAATTTTCTCCAAACCGTTTTGTAGCGGATATTTACTCCATGAAAGAAACATTTCTACCAATTTTCAAGCAGCTAGGTCAAGTAGTTTAAAAACGAAAATATTTATCTATTACGCCACTTATACCCCGCAACGCCACTTAGAAGTCTGTTTTCACAAAACCTTCTTATAGCTGACTCTATTAAATAAATCTATTTATCAAATATAAAGACTGTGCGTCTAATAGTTTAAAAATGGAAATAATTATCTGTAACGCCCCTTAAGTCCCGCAACGCCACTTGGGGCAATTTTCACGAAACCCATTTTGTAGCGTATCTCTACCCTATGAGAGGAATCTGCTTACTAAGTTTCAAGACTGTACGTCTAATAACTTAAAAATCGGAATTTATAACGCCCCTTAAACCCCAACCCCGCAACACCCCTTGGGGGTCAATTACCCCAAACCTGTTTTGTAGCGGATATTTACTCCATGAAAGAAACATTCCTACCAATTTTCAAGCAGGTAGGTCAAGTAGTTTAAAAACGAAAATATTTATTTATTACGCCACTTAATCCCCTGCAACGCCACTTAGAGGACTGTTTTCACAAAACTTTCTTATAGCTGATCTCTACTCTATGAAAGAAATCTATTTATCAAATATAAAGACTGCGTCTAATAGTTTAAAATGGAAATAATTATCTATAACGCCCCTTAAGTCCCGCAACGCCACTTGGGGGCAATTTCCACGAAACCCATTTTGTAGCGTATCTCTACCCTATGAATAGGAATCTGCTTACTAAGTTTCAAGACTGTACGTCTAGTAACTTAAAAATCGGAATTTATAACGCCCTTAAACCCTCCGCCCCCGCAACACCCTTGTGGGTCAATTTTCCCAAAACCCATTTTGTAGCGGATATTTACTCCAGGAAAGAAACTTACCTACCAATTTTCAAGCAGGTAGGTGAAGTAGTTTAAAAACGGATATATTTATCTATTACGCCCCTTAATCCCCCACAACGCCACTTAGAAGTCTGTTTTCACAAAACCTGTTTTGTAACTGATCATTATTCTACGAAAGGAATCTATTTATCAAATTTAAAGACAGTGCGTCAAATAGTTTAAAAATTGAAATAATTATCTATAACGCCCCCTAAGCCCCTGCAACGCCACTTGGGGGTCGATTTTCACCAAACTCATTTTGTAGCGGATCTCTACTCTCTGAAAGGAATCTGCTTACCCAATTTCAAGATTGTACATCAAGTAGTTTAACATGGAAGCAATTATTTATAACGCCCTTAACCCCGTAACGCCCCTTGCGTTTCGAATTTCGGAAAATCCGTTCTTAAGCTGACGTCTACTCTATGAAAGGAACATGTTTACCAAATTTCAAGTCTGTAGGTTGAATAGTTCCGGAGATATGTGATTAGTCAGTCAGTCAGTCAGTCAGTCAGTCAGTGAGTGAGTCGCTTTTCTCCTTT
>BMAO01035164.1:0-16458 GCA_019973975.1 Trichonephila clavata
AACTATTCAAATTATTGTCTTAAACAACGTTTATAATCTATATTTCCTTTTTATTTAACATTTAGTTTTCTTTACATGGATTATAATGGACATCTTATTGCTATTTGAATTACTATATGAATAACAACAATTAATCATAAGTTACAATACGAGTTATATTAGTTAAGATAAGGTGTAAGATATTAAAGTATACATTCATATCTGAGGAAATTGTGTGATAATTCAAAATCTCTAGTTAGTATAGGGTATAATGTCACAATAGATTTATTAAGGGGAACTGCTCGATCCGATTTGAGTTACAATATGAGATGTCATCGGCTTCATGCAGGTTAACTAATATATATGCAAATTTATTCAAATGTGGGTAAGAATTGGATCAGAAATCACATATGCTCATTAGCAGTCTATGCAATATTCGTAAGAATATTCAAAGGAGATACAATGAGAAATTTTAGAATTGAAATAAATGTGTTAGGTTTATTTAGAAAGTGTTTAATTAGTAGGTATTTAAAATGAATTGCAAGGCAAGCATTTAATTTCTACGCTTCCTTCATCTCTTCAATTCGATCTCTTCCGATTCACATCTTATTAACCTTTTATTAAATTGGATGGATATTGTTACAACAGTTGTGGTGCAATCTATTAGACAACTCGCGTGAAAGTAACATAAGATTAATTTCAGTTGTTTTTCAGTAAACTTACATTCATTTAAGTTGCATAAAAATGCAGTTAAATAAATTCTTTAAGAAATAGTGTGTTTTATATTCCAGTATATATATTTTTATTCTTAGTCTAAAAAGGGAAGACATTTTTTTCCCTTTAAAAACAATTCTTTACCACTAAAGAAATTTTTTAAAAATATCTAAAAAAATTTTTTAAAAATTCTTTGGAATAAGTATAAAGATATACATTATATTCACAATTTGGTAGAACCTTAGATCTTTTTAGATGGAATATCAGATAATGCCATGTATTCATTGAAGGAATTGATAAGGTTTGGTACTTCTAAGTCCACATTTATTTGGTTTCGTCAGTGCTTCTCAAACTTTCAATATTCATGACCCAATATTCAATCATAATTTTTATCGCACCCCTCTCCCTCCATGTAACAAAAATGTATTACATTCCATAATACTATAATTGGACGCTAAAGCTACATCTCTTAAGGTAACCTCTTAAGTGCCACCGGCGTATATAAACGTCTCGCTCAGCCAAAGCGTTAATTGCCCCGGACGTATATATACGTCTTTCCGAAGTACGATCTTTTCTGTGCACTGCTATCCATAAAATTATTCCGAAGGAATTCATGGAATGAATAAAAGGACTTTGACTGTGTTTTTGAAGGATTTACTTATTTCAGAGAATCTGCTTATTTATTCCTTTTCTCCCTCCCCCTAAAACAGTACGTACACACACCTACATGGAAAACGGTGGCATTGAGGAACGAATTCCATAACTTTTAATGGGCTGTTAAGGGATTAATTATAAACCGAACAAATTATCAAGATAAGTGTTAATACAAATCCATAAGGACTCTGGTAATTATCACACTTGGTCTTAACTTAGTATTGTTAAATTAATTATAAAATACATTGAGTACTGACTGATACATTTTTTGTATATTATATCAGTGTAAATGTGTATTTTATTTTTTATTATGTCAGAATGTATTTTGTTCTTTTACTTACAGTAAACTAATAATTTTTTTAAATACTCCTTTGTTTTCTACTTTCCAATATGCTCGCACCCCTCTCGTAGGGTTATCATGCCCCTCCCGCCAGGGGTGCGCCCCACAGTTTGAGAAACACTGGGTTACGTAGGAAAACACTAACATAAAACAAGTAACAAGACATTAAAAAGTGCGGTTTACATGACGTTAACAAAAGCAGCCTTTCCTTTCTATGCAGAAATCTCCTCTATTTATATCGACGGTCAACTGGGAGCTTTTAAAATTATATGATTTCAGGTAAAGGTTCTTCTTTTTGGTTAAGATACTCGGTTGATGCTAGACTGCATCATCCCTAATTTAAGAAACGCAAAATTTTCGTTTTGAATGGTGTGAAAATGTGGGTGCGAGATTTTATAATAGAAAAATGTGGTGTTGTCACATGCTTAACAAATGAGTTCAAACAATAAAACAGACAACCACCCTGCGGTACCACAGCACTCCCCCACCAATCTCCAGAGCAGCACTAACAGGACCTATTATAAAACAAGATTATCGAGGTTGAATTGCATACGGACGACCACATCTTGGTTGGAAGTCAAAAATTTTAGTTGATTAGTAGTTTATGAATATCAGTGAATCAATGAATGTCTCTTATTAACAGTTTCAGTCAACTGATTTAAAAGATTTCCCCTTTTTTTAAAGATCTAAGATGATGTTTCTTTCAGTAATACATTGCACTCTTTTTTCTGTTACCTACCATGGAATCACATAATCATTAAAATCTCAGATTCCAAGTAAATTGTTATAGAAGCTTAGAATTACTTAAAAACATGGTATAATTATCTCATAATAAAAGGTCTTGAAAAGCTATATTTTGTAAGTGTACGCAGACTTTTGGCGGGAGTGGTTGATGATTATTGGGTTGTAATTCCTGTTTTTTCTAGTTAAGGTGCTGTTGTTTAAATAAGGAAATGTTGAGGAATTATGACAGGTATGTTGATTCTCTGAAGCGAGATTTTAATATTAGTTATAGCATAAACAAGTAAGATGATTGTCTGTACTTAGACTTTCAGAAGCAAGTGTAATTGTAGCAATCAATAAACAATTTTTAGCGCGTTTTTCACGTAGTGGAACAAAAGCGCTATTAGGACGCAAATATCGTCTTCGTCTTCGTTCCATATTTTGTCGTACCTTTTTCTCAGCCAATAAGCAACCAATTGACCTCAGGTTTCGGCATTTGTGCCCTAGATGAGCCGAATCATATTTAAATTTTCCCATAGTTTTCCCGAATTTTCCTACAAATTTTCCTGAATTTCGCTAGTTTTGCTTTTTTTATAGTGCTGATACAGATTTGTGTCATTATTTCTTTTCAGCTCAATAGTAGTATATTTAGAGGAGTGGTACAGTAACACACTACTTTCTGTTAGTAAAAAGTTCATTAGTTGCATTATTGTAAAATACAACATGTGAAAACGCGCTAAAATTACTTGGCCATGCCAATGATTGATATTTTGTTTTATTCATTCAAAGCAGACCACTTTTACTTTAAAGTTTGGTTTGTAGTGTTTGTCATTCACTATTGCACAATTGAGTTCTTATGTGAATTGCATAAATCGAAAACAGTACAGTATTCTGGACAAATTACTTACAGTTATTCCTTTCTGTACTGCAGATGTTAGTTACACGTTGCACTGCATTCATGAATCGACAGAAAAAATACAAAAAAAAATATGAATGTATGCGATAAAGATGATAATTTTGGTAATGATTATACTTGAAAGTTACTCGTCATTAAATTTTTTAAGAAAAAAATGTAAGATTGACGTATTATTTGCCATCGCTTTGAAAATCTTGTACAGTTACAATATGATCTTAGATTCTCGCATTGGTTTTTTTAAATGAAATAAACTCTCGAAATTGTCTGTGAGAAACTGTTCAAATACATATTCATATTCAAATTGTTATGTTATTTATATAATGTGGGTAATTTTTCTAAGCAAATATTCGTAAGGGTTTCAAAAAGCAAGGTAACAAGAGTTCTGATGGTGTGCAAATTATGCGTATGAATAAACATCTCTCTGAAGATAATGAAAACGTTCTCAGTATTCTAACGGTGTCTTAGAGAGGGGAGTTAGTTCTCTAAAAACATAAATAAATCTAACCGATAGAAGATGTCTGCGTTAACGAAATCATGGTCCACGACTAAAATAAGAAATGTGATACGGTTTTTGTGCTTTAAGTAAAGATATCCTGCTGAAATTAATCATCGATTGGTAGAAGTGTACGATACAAGTGTTATGTCACGAAAACAGGAGTGATTTTGATGCCCGGAATTTGAGAAAAGCTGAACAGATGTGAGAGATGAATAAAGAGTGGGCAACCTTGCACATTCACCACGAATGACAATGTTTGTTGTGACGAAGCTTTGATTCAAGGTCATCATTGCATTTTTTATTCTGAGTAAAACTCAACAAAAAAAACAAATTTCTCCATTCGCATTGCACACAATATTGCACTTGCACAACCTTGACGCTGATTTCTATGATGCTGGTTTCGAAGCTTTGGTGTACTGATGAAACCTATGCCTTAATAAGTATGGTGACTGTGAAGAGAAGTAATATGTATGTATTTGTGTCTTCCTGCATTGTATATATTTTTTAAATTTTCTCTAAATAAGCGTTTATTCTGAATGAACTTGTTAATTTTACTTTAGAAACACCCTTGTATTTATAGTACTTTTAAGCTTCGTAACTGTACTTGGGGAAAAAATAAAAGCCCAAATAAACAATTTTATTTTAAAATTCATTAATTATGTGTACGCACAAAGATGATTTATATAAAACAATAAACAACTTCAAAATAAATTCCTATTAAAGTTTTTGTGTTTTAATTGTATTGTCCTCAGTGTAATGACATAAATGCGTAATGAAGAGTTTCGAAATTCTGCGCCGTTAATAGTCATTTTCACATCTCGTAGAAAAAGAAATATTCCAAAAGAATTACAATTTTCTTTATAATTAAGGAGAAAATGGTAAAATTATTTTCTAAAAGTAGCTTTTATTGCCAAAACAAATATAAAAGAAGCTTATTAAATCTTTTTTCTCAAAGAATAAATCAATTTAGATGTATCCTTCTGAAGGAAAAAAGTATTACAGTAGATGGATTGGAAATAAAAAGAAAATGTTCCCTTAAGAGCAAATAAAGAATTGAATGAAAAATGTCCGATAAAAATGTTAGTCATTGAAAGCCCTGAGGGTATAGAGATGTCAGAAAACTTTTTAAGATGGTACAAATAGTTTTCTGTCGATGAATTTTTCAATAGGTTTTCCTCAATTTTGACGAGTATCATCTCTTTGAAACCATTTTTTTTTCAAAATTTTATTGTGAGATGTTTGATCTCTTTGTCAATCTTGGGAACTAAGCAAAAAAATGAGTAAAATTATTTTTTTTAAAGTTAAAGTAAAAGAGAATTTCCTCAATCTGTAGATATTTTGGGTAACACTTAATACAAAAAAACCCCTTAAAAATAGATAAAATAATATGTATATGAACACTGAAATAACCAAAATTCTCATTCAGTAGATTTTATTAATCTAATTCGTCAAATAAAATAGGCTATAAGTATCTTTACTGAGATTAAAACAAAAGCAATGCTGTTTTATATAACGGTTTTAAGACGATGCATCGTTGTTGTATGAACAGGTTTTTTTGTGAGAACGAATTATTACACTCACAAGGAAACTCAATTTCTAAAGTAATCTTAGACAGCTTGCTTTGGAGACCATTCATAAAATCCCGTGTGATGTGTTACATATCTATACTGGATGGCAACATGTGTGTATGTGCTGTCTCGGGTAGTGAAATTTTCATCAAAAAAGGAAATGGTATTAGAATCTGTTAGAGAAATCCTGACTATTGCTGAGTTTTTCGAGGACAACTCTTAGCTATTGAGGAGGCTTTGAAATTATGCTTTACGGCAAGTATCAATACAGATATTTGGATTCCAACTCTACTCTTTTTTTAAGCTACACACTTAGTCTCGTTTTTTTTGTGCGTGTCAAACCTTGTGTTTATGGAAGGGTTTTATGATAGATAAAACGCCCACGATACTTGGTTTTAGTTCTAGAATGGCATGTAATTTCACTAAATCTCACAAACATAATTTGAGAGACATTCCAAGTGCATGTCGAAAAAAGTTCTGTTTATATAGAACATTTAATTACACACTTAAAATCATCATAACTAAAGAAAGAATAACTAATACAAATTTATATGGAGAGCAAATAAAAAACTGTTTTTTTTTTAAATGAGATGTTTGGATGTATAGAGTGAGATGAATTTGTTCTAATTTTTTATAGTATTTTTTCATTAACAGGTGAGTTTTTATTTTGAAGTGCAACCGTAATTTGTAATGAATTACGAGGGTTAATAAATGCTTGGTACATACGTGAAATTCCAGTAATTAATTACTAAAGAGCCTATGTAAAATACGGCTGAATGTTGCATAGATAAACACATGGTCATACTATTTAGCGTACACATAGATAAGCAGTCAATAAATGAATGCCTTTAAAACTGTCCCGTTAGTCAACGATGAATTATCAAGTCCTAATTACTTGCACTGTTTTGATGAGACTAAATAATAGATAGAGAGAATAAATGTTCGAAATGCCATGCATTTTATATTTATTATTTTAGGAGCACACACTATAAAAACAGGAATATGACAAAACCTTCCATTTACATTAGCTGTCTAATAATATAAGAAATACTATACACCAACATAAACAGGAAAAGCTGAAAAAATTATTTTGTAAGAAACATTTAGCTCCTATTATAATTAATTTGTACAAATTTAACAAAGTTATATTGAAAACAATGTTGAAATAAATATCATATCAAGCATGCTTTAACTATAAGAAAGGGGACATTCAAGTAAATTGAGCTAAATGTACGGTAAGGCTGAATAAAAGTAATTATCTGAAAAACGTTATATAGTTTAATAAACGTTTTCTGAATTAAGTTAGTTTTTAAAATTTGTCACATCTCATAATAATTTTCTAATAGTGATATCTGGTAAAAGAGATTGCATATTTTTAAAAATATTTCCCTAAAATTATCACTAATATTTCATTATAGGTTATTTAAAAGAAATAACTGGCTGTGGTATCTTAGTGGTCAAGGTAGCGGAGCCGTCACCGGTGTCTCATAAGTTCGAACCTCGTACCTCTGAAGACTCATCCGGCAGAGAAAACCGATGCACGTTACATTTATCGAGTCTCAAACGTCCTCCCGTTGGTGTGATGTGGAAGTTAAGAGAGTTGTTGCCACCTAAGGTGTCGTTGTCGTCACTTGACCATGCTTCAAAATTAAGAGATCCGTCACCAAAACCCTCCAGTAACTGAAAAATGAGACGTTAATATTCACTTACTACTTACTTACTGAAAAACCTAACAAATTCGTAGAGGATTTAAAAATGAAGTAAATTTTATGTTATTTAAAGTACACTGCATGTGTTACTTGTTCTTATATAATTATACTCTCTGTAAATTAAGAAATAAATACAGAATTTAAAGTAAGGAGAAATCACACACAATCGGAGTAAATTCGATTTTAAATGTCAAAAAAAAAATTAAGAGATGGCCACAACACATTCACGTGGAGTTCCCATGTAGTACAGAAGTAAAATAGAAACTACACAGATGTAGTATTTTGAAATAACATCGCCTAATTTAAGTAATTATTTCTAACTAGCACTGGGTAGGAGTTCTTATATTTTAGTATTCAGATATAAAGTTTAATATTCAAAAAATTAAGATTGAAAGTCTTCGGTTAATAGACATTGTTGACTTTAGTTTTCATCAAAGACTATGCACAATCATTTTCTCTCCATGATTGTATTTCGCTAAATATAATGAAAATAAAATTATACGATTAACAATTGCTTTTGTGTGCTATGATTAACAAGAGCCTCACTTTTCCCGTAAAGCATGGAACTATCTTTGATCTGGTTAAATATTTAATAACAGCAGACTGAATAATAAAAGATTTCAGCTGATAAGTAAAACGTGAGATTCCATGTATTTATAAATATGCTATAACGTAATGGTTGCACATAAAAGCCTTTATCATATTAAAGACAATGTATATTTAAGCATTGTTAAAATACGAAACCAACGTAAGGAAACAGTTTTGCTTTTAAACTAGACAATATAATACATAAACACATAACTGTTTCATGTTCAATAAACTTTTCATTCACATTCATGATATGCATTGCTATTAGAGCAAATGAGCAAACTGGAAACTTTGTTTAACCGATGAAAAGATATTTCTACATGTTTCGTATTAAGAGGTGAGTATTATAACATGCATTGGATTATTTGCTATTATTTTAATGCATTTCCCCATTAAGCACAATTAACTGCATTAACAAATATCTTTAAAAGACCGTAAAATAGATCGAAGTGCATTTATAACTTTATTATTTATAATTATTTATTATATTTCAATAAAGAGGTATTTTTAAAGATCAATGGTTGTAATCTCATTACGTATTTATGTATTATTGAAAGAAATCAGACTTTAATAACTAATGCTGTTAATTGGGGGTAAAGAATAAATTTAAGTAGCGAGTTTTATTAAAATACATTAATTATAATGCATATTTTAAAATATATATGAAACTGAAAATAATAATAAGATATAAATATAGATTTCAAAAGGCTCCGTAAGAAAACTCATGTCTCTTAAGCTTTATCACATGTATATATACTCGTTTATGTATGTAGGAATACACATTTCCTGGCAATGATTTTGTTTACTTGGCATGTTTTTCACTGTTAATTTTGTCAAGATTCAAATTTTGATTCTTACTGAATTTAATAGCATAACAATATATTCATATTTGCAGTAATATTTGGAAATTTTGGACAAAAAAATTACAAAATAACTGTTAAAAAGTTAATCCCCAATTATATTTGTGCGTGAATGCCTTTACTTTTTTTTGAAATAATGAAAAATTGGTCAGAGTAGAATCCAAACACAATCTACCTTCAAAGGCCATGCAAAGATATTCTAATGCATTTTCAATTAACATGCTAATAGTAATCACGGTTAACAAAATTTACATTCCGGTAAACAAGGATTAATCGAAATGAAACCTAAGGAAGCACAAGGTGCTTTAAAATGTCGTTCTTTGTCACAAAAGACGACAAACAGAGCACTGAATACCCTCTATAATGAGCAAGGCGCTCATTAACAAGGTACGGGATATTGTCAGAGAAGGACTCTTGTTAATGTCATAAATCCGCTTAACCCAATCTCTCGTCTGAAGTGAATGGTATTAAGGAGGAACGGATGGCTCATCTAGTTGAAATTTATTCACATTTGGAATGTTGTAGAAAATGCACTCTATACGTGATAGTCATCTAAACAAGGATTTTGTGAGAGCATAGGATTTGTAGGTAGACTATTGTAAATAGTTGCCATGATTATAATGAAGAGAACTCACGGAGGTGATACATTTTATCCTCTGCCATTGGTATGATTCCATTGTAGATATGTATCTTCATTTAAATGATGCTGTTGAGTAAAATTATATTAAGAAAACGCATGAAAAGGGAATTCTTAAGATCGTCAAAAATTAAAAGAATAAAAAGTATCAAGGTACATTTCATTAAAATTATAAATACCTTGAATTGTCTTTTTTTTATAGTTACTGTGAAATTATTTCTCATACCGCAAAGGAAAATGAAATAAAATTTATTGTTAAAGAAAGTTGCAAAAGTTTATACTTTTTTCGTATGATTGTATTTTGTCCAATACCTCTCAGTACTCCAAAAAGTTATTAGAGAATTCATGAACAAAACTGTTACTATAGACTAGAATTTTCTCAGTTTATGGATTTCATCAATGTATGTTTGAAACTTTTACTGGTAATTCTGTACGTTCAATAATTTTTAGATATTACACCCTTATAAAAAATACTCAGGTATTGCATTTTTTTAAAAACATGAATCAGTTTTTAAATGGCCCATGTGGAAATGTTAAAAGATTATACATGATTCATTTTTCTTTCATTTATGAAAAAAATAAAAGGGATTCTTTTGTGTGTTTCTGCGTTACATAAATTGATGGAATTTATGTAGTAAGAACTTTTTATATTTTCGGTATTTTTTTTAAGTTCGACTTTTTACAAAAATATTTATTTCAGTATAAGCTTTGGCAACTCAGCCTTTCATCCCTACTGCAGTGGGTCGATAAATTAGTGCTAAGCTTGCTTGGGGACTTAAACACTGAAGGTCTCGCTTCAGACTGACCACCTGATCAGGACATTTACTCATGCACCTCAGCGCCTAATTGTCACGTATACTGGGATGGGCACAGCAAAACCTGACCTTCATGGGTTGTTGCGCCACTGAGTTTGAGTTTTATAATACGCTTTGTCTTGCTCAGAAATTATTAAATTATGGTTTACGCACTATAAAGATTATTGCAAATCAGAAATAACATTTTTACGTTTAGTATCTAATATTGTATCGTCTCTTTACTTTTAAAATCCCGTTTATGAAAGTATTTTAAATATTTTAAATTTTTTCTGCATGTCTCTGTGATTTTAATATGTTTAATTAAAACATTCTTTGAGCCAAGAATTCCTTAATTTTCCCCTTAATGTTTGTATTGAAGGAAAGATAAATTGCAACTGGGATATTTTCCGACATTAGTGAAAATGTTAACCCTGAAGTGGAAAAATAAGTTAGTCTGCAGGTTAGCTTCGTAATCTACACATTAAATAGGATGATTCATTAAAGTGTGAACATTTTTTTCATTTCTGCAAATAACTTAGTAATCTGCGAATTACCTACATAATACATTCATTACATACTAATTTTTTGTTAAAGTGAAAACAACATATTTGGTAGAGCAATGTGACAAAGTTTGTGTGCCCGTAACCCCTTAAGCGGTCTTTGCCCAAAATGTTCCAAAAAAGAGACATTTTTACTGCATTTAAATAAGCATAATATTCAACGGAATGCGAAAATGGAAGAATTTTATTTTATTTTCAGTTTTAAAGTTTTCATACTATTTTTTTTTTAAATTTTATAATTGTGGAAAACAAAACCCCTAAAAGTTTGCTTTATCAATTCCTACTATTAGTTTTCACACTCTCCCTATATATATATATATATATGGGGGATTTTCCACATAAACCGCACTCTGGAGGGCGCTGGCGACGCAAGCCAACAGCGAGCAAACAAGAGAGGAGAGAGGGAACGAGCGAGTGAGCGAACACACTCGACGTCCAGGTAGGAAGGAGATCTGAAGCTGCTGGAAAGAGACAGAGCAGCTAGGAACTGGACGAGTAGGGACCAACTATCAAATGCTAGAAGGGGAGTGACACGCAGGTCACTTATCCATCACCTGAAATCCATAAGCGATCGTGAACTTTGTAAGAACAGTGTTACCATTGTGAACTGTCGAATACGAGGGGGGATTTCATGAACTGAATACTGTCGTTGTGAAAGAAGTGTTTATCTTAACTTGTTCCGTTATATCTCTGTGTATTCGTGTAGTAATGTGTAGTCTTGTAACAAATGTCCACCATTAAACATTAGTGTTAGTAAAAACTCTAGTGTCATCATTAAAATACCCCTAGAACTCCTGCCACAACCCCACACACACACACATATATATATATATAAGTATATATATATCTTGTTCAAATTTTAATCGTTAATAAAATACTTTTAATATTCATCCATTCAAGTTTAAATAATTTTTTTAAACATATAGTGGACGACACTTGATGTTAATACAGTTTTTCAAATATTAATTCATTATATAATAAATAAATAGAAACAAAAGTAAAAGTCCAACACCATATATAAAAAGGAATATGCTCTTTGTGTCCCTATAGCGCAATGGGTAGCGCGTTGAGCTTCTAATCCAAAGGTCGAGGGTTTGAATCCTACCTGGGACGGTCTAATTTCTGAAAATGTGATTTATGAATAAATAAATAGTAACAAGCATATATAATAGTCCAACACCATATCTAGAAATGTAAATGGAATATTGCTTTCTAATTTGCCACTTAATATTGTGATTCTGTTGTATGTATATACATATTTATTTTCATTGTAATTGTTTAATAAAAAGTAACTAAAATAACTTTTTTCTTTGTTGACCTAAGTAGGAATTGACTTAAAATTTTTTTATGCAACTTGTTATAAGTGTTCTCTGTATGCTATGAATAATATCTCCATACATATTAAAAGAACTCCTCTCATGCTGACAAAAAATTTCATGTTCGTACCTCTTTTTCAATCGGTTGAGGATATTGTGTGTGTGTGCATATATATGAGCACACAATATAAAGCATAGTGTAATACTAAGCCTCACTTTGCAATGAGGACAGAAATAATATCGACTTTTATGGAAACTCATTCCACTTTCATTTCTTCTCAAGCAACATATTGCACATTGCATTTGCCAATATTTTTACGTATCTAAATTCCTGCTTTCAATGGAAAATTTATTGCTTTCACCACAAAAAAGAAAAAAATCCCAGGTGAAAAGTATTTCCTTGCCATGGACAAACTGCATCTTTTAAAAACAATAGCATAAAAATCTCACAATAAAAGTTTAAAAAAATATGTGAAAATCAAAAGAATAAAGAAGAAAATATCATTGCATGGTTGTGGCCCTCTTTCGGTAGCACGTACAATGTGCGGTCAAACCAGTTCAGGGATTAATATAGTTTTTTTTACGTACTCCGAAAGATCGAGAAGCTGTTTCTGCTCTTTGTAAGAGGATTGAGTCATTTTCTAGACAGATTGTCAGTTGAAATTACAATAATATAAATGTTTTTTTTTATCTATTTAGCAAATATTCATTAAAGTTTGATTCAGAAATACGAATCAGATATTCAGGTCTATTTTATATCCATTTGATAATGGTTTTAAATTGACATATCTCTGTTTTTTACTCTGTTGTTAATTGTTCATTATGCCCCCTATACAAATAAAAATTTAGGACATTAAGGAAAAAATAATATACTAATAATTGTTATTAAAATAAGAACCGCCATGCTGAAGGGTTGATTTTAATTAAATTCGTCTTCACGTTAGTATGATGTGCCTGTTCAGGATGTCATTCCCGTCACTTGGCCGAAGTCAAAAATTATGAGGTCAGCCACCAATAGTTTCCACATTGCTTTAGAGTGATGCTGATAAAAATGAAATCCAAACATTGATGACTATTTTTACTTAGTATTTTAATAGAACTACTAATATGGTCCAGTTCCAATGATTTATAGCATTTCCCCTCTTTTTCAATACTCATTGTCAGAGGAGAAATAATTTTTTTTGAAGTATATTTGTTAATGAAGAATTTGTTTTAAAATAGTTTAGTTTGTGCAATTTTTTTAGATTATTTCGAATTTTAAATTTATTACACATAATTTATTATACAGGGTGTCCAGCCTTAATGTGACCCAATAGTTAATTCCCGAACCGTTCGGTTTAGATATGCACTTCCAATTTGAAAAATGTTTTAATACAGGTAAAGAATGTTTTTACGTGCTTTTCGAACCAAAAAACCCATTTAGAAAAAAATTACGAAAATTAATTTTTAGACGGTACCCTGGTCCTATCACTTATATTTAGGAAAAGATGCAGCACACAAAAATAAAGTAAACACAAAACGTTTCATTTTATGACGATTAAAATTGGCCTAGTTATGGAGCTTTGAAAATCGTGCATTATATCCATTTTCTTGGCTATTTTCAAGAAGCTAGTAAAGGGCCGTCTCCAAAGTGAAACTAGTTGGAAATCTGCTACGAAACTTTCACTTTTGCACGTCACTCTTATGTAAATTGTTTTTAAATTTAAAAGCATATGTTAATAATACAATAATTAAGTACTTAAAAAATAAAATTTATTCTGTGTACGTGTAAAACATAAAAAAAATATAAATATTTTGGACGAAGAAAACATTTCAAAAGCAGTTCGAAAAAAATAGGCTTATATGCTGCGGCTTCAGTCTGATTTGCTGCGTTTTTGCTGATTATGACGAACGTTAAAAATCTGCTGTGTAGTCGCATGCAATTGCAAACAGTCGTATTCTAATATTACGAATTCTAGTACGGGAGGACGAGATGTATACAAATAAAGGATACTACGAAATGGTACTGTTTTATGGGCAGTGTAATTAAAATAAGACAGAGGCGGCAAGACTTTATGCCATTAATTTTATGCCATTAATCTTATTGCACAATTGCCCGTGCTGTTCAAAGCTTGCATAAAACTGGGAGTTGCAATACGCGTATTCCCTGTCTCGTGCCTTCACCATTATTTAAGTTAATTTGGTCATTCTGATATAATAAAGCCCCTATTTCATGATTGGCGCATCATTCCACATTATGCTATAATTTGAACGGCAAATCCTGTATTATTTTGCTGCTATTTGTTAAAACAAGCTGTTTTAATCTTTTCGGTACAAGTTGTATTTCTTTAATTTAATTTTTATTGTTTGCCATACAGCAGTACAAATTGTCAATCTATAATGTTTCCTACGATGTTTTATTTTTCTATGCCCCCTCTCTTTCTGTAGATAGTGAATTAGTGTTCTCTAAACTCAGTTTATATACGACCCCCTTTTCAGAGCAACTCAGATACTTCAAATTTATGTAGGCATAACTCGGCCAGTTTTTATCGTAACAAAATGAAATTTTTGTGTTAACTTTGTTTTTGTGTGCTGCATCTTTTCCTAAATACGTGATAGGACCTGGGGACGGTATAAACATTTAATTTTATACGAGTTGTATACGACGACGCATATAACTGGAGACGACGTTTCTAGTATTAATGGAAACGTCGTCAGACTTTATTTCAAATAAATTAATATATTTTTAAAACTACTTGATACATATAAAAACGTTTATCTAAAGAAAACATATTTCACTAAAAGCCAACAGATAAGAATTCAATGGAAAAATAACTTAACAGTGCTAAAGAAACTTATCTGTATTCCATTTAGAAGAACTGACTTGCATATAAAAACTAAAACAGAGTGTATTTTTCAATGTAGCTGATATATAATTTATAAAATTTAATTAATATTTATAAATCTGGATCGGAAAGTTCTATCGCCAAGATATCAATCCAATATTAGCAGTTGAATTTTTAAAAATATAGCACAATAATAATAAAAAATTTAAGCTGTATACATTTTTTTCCGTCTGACTAAGTTTACTTTTACTTGTTACATTTTAATTTAAAAGGTAGAAATAAAAGTGAACTTAAAGCAAACAACACAGATTATCATTATAAATTCACGAAATGATTCCACCTCCAGTTGAAAAATAGATGATGAAATAAAGGTTTAATTTATTGATCTACAGGTTGATCTACATTTCAATTCTTTTTAAAAAAACCTTTTCTATATCTTTAGAATGCAAGAAAATATACAAATGTTTTCTATAGTTTAACAAAATAATGTAACTGAAGTTATGCCACAGTAAGTCATCTAGATCTTTACCAACACATCCAATTTTCTGAGGCATATTATACTAAGTAAAGTCAAATACTACTTGTGAATTATTTTGATATTTTAAATTAAAGAAGGCAAATGTCCAGCTTATAAATACAGTAAATTTACATATTCAGAAAATTTCCTTAAATGCTTTTACCTTATAATTGATCCTCGAATGAATATAGAACTTTATAGATACATAAAGAGATATTAAACCTACTTCAATAATTTATTCAAAAGAGGAAATTTTAAGAAATATTAAAACTAAATAAAATGCCTTTACTCATAAAAATACATGAAATACGTTTAAACTGACCTTATACTAAATAAAAAGTTAAATTCAAATTCAGTTACAGCATCCTATTATTTTAATAAATTATTTAAAAATTTCGCAGTCGTTCCAGATACACTCTATTAAAATAGAATAAAAAAAGGTACTACTCGTTAAATACAAACTTAATACATTTTGAATAGTTATTACAAAATATAATGTTTATGTGCATTTAACCATAATAATTTTACACATTATTAAATTAATTATTGATATTAAAATAAAAAATATAAATAAAACAAAAATTGGAATTAAATGTGGTCTTATATCATAAACCTTAAGCTCTATAAGCAGTATATTTAAAGACGATAAAATCACCAGAAAACGAACAAAATATAATAAAAACATTGAAAGGATAGAATAAAAATAAATAAGAGCAGAGCTTGGGGAATTGAATTTATTTTTAAATAAGAATTATATTAATGAAATCGAATTACCCGTATTCACGTTACATCATTCATTAAAAATATTTTTATATAAAATTATCCCATGACACTAGCATTTCAATTAACTTCAGTATTTGATGTTGGTGGAAGCTTTATGAGTGTTAACATTTAATCCCGTTAAGTATATGCCATGTAATCTTAGAACAGAAGCTGTTATGCGAATAAACTGCATAACGTTCTGTGATATGACGTTAATAAACCTCTGCTACTGCAGAATCTTATTATCTAGAATGGGTTAGTACTTTCCCCGAAATAACTATATGTAATTTAAGCGATTGAATAAATTTATGGAGATTGAAAACAGTGTCCTGTTAAAGTATATAGTTTCATCCAACAGATAAGGTATTTATTGAAGTTCAACCGAGTTTAGAAATTAGAGCATAGAGATAGCTAGAGTTGCGTTTAATGAGAAGTAAAGGAGATTTACTAGTAGTTTCATTTTTGTATAATCAGCAAAATTTATATAAAAAGATAATGTC
>BMAO01035165.1:0-21087 GCA_019973975.1 Trichonephila clavata
AAACTTGATTGTTTGATTAGTTAAAAAACATTTATTTCAAGGCTACAGAAGGGTGATTTGTATGTTATTTTAAGTCACTACGAAGTGATGACGGCGATAGCTGAGATATTTCTCCCTCTAATAATTTCGCAAAAGGCCAACGTGGGGATTTTCAGCATGGATGATTTAAATACACACCAGCCACTGAGCGAAAAGGGATCTTCAGTGTCATCATAATGCGACAAACAATGCCGGCTACGAGTTAATCACCATGACCCTTCGAACGAGCGGCCATGGTGACCGCAGCCGAATTGAAATGAAAATACATTTTCCTCGTTGATATTTTATTTTTAAAATAAAAAGTGACAGAGAATATATTTAAGATTCTGTTTCCTGTAGCTCTCTTCAAGTTGAGAAATGAACTGTCCTAATGGAAAACAAGGTAGCCGAGACTCTCGTGCGTCAACAATGACAACCGCCTAAGCTGAAAAGTGTTCCAACTCCAAGTGGTTTTGTCTTCCATTATTTATTTCTTGGTGTGCATGAAACTAATCATTAAAGAACTTGACGGAGCTGCACGAAGCGGGATTGTCTTATCTTCGCGAATTCGATCCTGGAAATATTTTCTCTTGAAGCTGATACACATACCTAGTGGTCATGGCCACGAAATCATGGCTTGTGTTGTCGTGTCACGGGTTTAAGTCCTGATGCCACTAGACCCCGTGTAAAGGGGCTGATGTACATCAAATATGTCATGGTGTAAAGGTCAGAAGATGGAATATGTTTCCTATGTTAACTTCGTCACTTGATCTCAGTTTAAAGTTATGACGTCGGCCCTCAGTAGCCCTCGCTATCTTTAGAGTGTGACGTTAATAAACATTGTAATTCACACACGAAGTTGATACTTTTCATTTATATTAGGTATGACTTACTTCTTTTATTTACTTCTCACTTTAAATAACTCGAGGACTCTTTTTTTTATTCCCTATGTGGCTGTGTATTGGTATTAACCATTGCAGAACTCTGCCGTTTCGCGGGAACTGTTATGACTTTTCAGTGTGATACTATATAGGTGAAATACCTATCACCGTAATTTAAATTTGACGCCCACTTTCCTTCCCAGAGGGAGGCAACTGAGCTCTGACGATGCGAGGGAATTTTGATGAGAGCACCCAAGCCAAACGGGCATTCTAGGGATCTTTAACATGTCGCATAATGGACAACAGGAACGTTGTCTATTTTCTGTATCTTGAAAATTCCCCGACTTGGCCCAAGGGTCAAATCGGCGTGAGTGAATTTTAACGTCGCACTATTCAGCTATCAGGGGTCGAACACGCAACCCTAGGTGTTCAAGGCCAGCGACATACCAACTACGCCACCCAGCCGACCATAACTCGAGGACTACTTGTGACAGATCATATGATTTTGATAAATGACCAGTTGATGAAGAGAGCATCTGACCTCACTTTAAATTTCCACACCACGTCAATGCCTAGCTATTGAACCACAATCGATTTAACATTCTTCAGCCTCATTAAGGCACCAAGACTAGACTAGTGATCGATCAAAAACAAAGGTGCTTATAAGTTCGCAACCACATGATGGTTACTGCGTTCACTTCACTTTTTTTTGTTAAGAATGAAACGTTAAACTATTTTTTTTCCAAAAAGTTCACCACCCATCCGGTATAGTGGTTAGTGACGCTGAGTGCGGTGCCGTAGAGCCTGGATTCGAATCCCAGAAAACGAACGGATGTTTGTGTTGTATTCCTTCGTTCCTTTATGATGTGTGCTTCACGCTTACTTCTATGTAAGCCCCCGTGTGATACTTTGTGGTGCACGGGGTTATAAATGTTCTCAATGAAAAAAAAATTAACGTACGAAGCCCTATTTTCGTTCAATGCTGAATTATTTCATCTGAAAGTTTATTAGCGAAAATATCTAGAAAAAAAATATGTGCATTTTATTTTCTCAATAAGTAATGAATATTTAGGCTAAAGGCAGACTTTTTGAGGCAAAAAAATGCCGTGTTCAAATCCTCAGACATTCTTTAATATCTCGTCTGGGATGGTGCTCAAAATGAGAATAACAAGCTCCAATCTCTTATATTCACAGGGAGAGCTATATTAACCATAACTCATTATTATATCTCAATTACATTAACGATGACCAGCTCAACACGATGACTATTGGCGATGGACCGTGTAATTTTGAACCTTGGTAAAGTGACGAGAGTGTCAACAAGAGAACATTAAATTCCCAATGATTTAACGTGCATCATCCCCTCTATATGGAGGAGATTCAGCGGCAAGTGAACTTGAACCTGTGACACACCCGCCAAAGGTTCATCACCATAATCGCTGTGTTAACATGGCCCGCGATCTGTATTCAGAGACAATAATGAATAATATAAAATCGTGATATAAACATTATATAAATTAATCAACTCTATTGATAGACTTTCGGAATACAGGAAGATAAAATCTCAAAATATAAAGGGTTTTCATTTAAATAATTCGTTCGAGATACTATCAACCATTAATTCATATTTGAAAACTATATATTCAGTTAAAATCAACAGACATGGAGCTTTGTTGCTCCTGAAAAAATTATAACTACTTCATATCAAAAAAACTTTATTTTAATGATAACATGGGAGGTCAAATTGAATATAAAAACACTTAAAATAGCATGCATATAGATACATAATCAACAATAACTTTAATAAAAAGTTAACGTAAGGCATATAAAAATGCAGAAGAACAAACAATGCTCTTTCAGGTTGCTAAAATATCGATTTACTCTATCAAGTAACTCAAAAATATTGAAATAAGTTCTTTTAGTTTCTCTTCAAATTGGTTTAAATGATTCACGCAAAGATTAATTTGTTTTTAGAGGAAAATGGCATATCAGTCTTCAAGACCATTAGCTTTAGTCGAACTTGATCCCTCAGCTTCTTTTGGAACATATTTTTCTGTAATACTTTTTGGTGAATTTATTTCATTTAGAAGAGAAGTTCCTACAGATGACACTTCCTGAGTTATATATAAATCACTTATCCTTTCACAAGGGACTTCTGTTAGCAATTCAGACTTAGATGCGAACGTATGTCGTATTTTTAGTTTCAAATCATCTGGTATATCATCAATAACGAAACCATAAGCTGCACACTCGTTACGATATTCACGGTATTTTTTATTCAAGAGCTTCTCGAGACGGTTCCACCCTCCACGTTTCTTGAAATCTTTCCTCAAACAATTATCGAAGAACGCAGTCAAAATCCGAGGATCCAATTTGTAGAACTTTTTACCAGTCGTAAAACAAATCTTTTCTGACATATATTTAACCAATGCGACCACACTTAGTGTTCTGTCATATGTATCAGTTACTACTCTCTCCTCTAGCTTCTCCATCCAACACATACTCATTATATTCCATACATATAACTGTGCTGATTGCATCATAACTGTTCGGTCATTACCGAGTTTTTCTGACCAGGCGTGGTGAATGGAGATTTCTAGCATGATCAACGCATCTGCAATTAAATAAAGCAAATTCTTCGTTAAAGTTCCCGTTTTACTCACGGAAATCTTTACAGATTTCCGTGAGTAAATCCGATATTTCCATGCAACAATATGGAAAGAATACTTCTAGGAGATGTTGAAAACTGGAATCGCTTGGCATTCTAAAGTACTGATAGAAACCACAAAATTGTCAAAATACGACTAAGAATATAAGAACACAGATATCTTACTTATTCACTAATGTAATGCTTTGATCTGCAGTGATCTCTATTTATTGGATGTATTGCAATTATATATCTTTAAAAAGCGTGCTTCATTAAGCTGAAATCTTTTTCCTTGGAATTCAACAAAATTTCGAAGAAGAGGTATTAAGTATACGTATATATCCATCAGAGATATTGGCATAAAGCTAAATTCCATTTTGAAAAATAACACTTGATTGTGTGATTGATCGTTTTAAAACGCCTATTTCTAAGTTACATGACTGTGTGTGATTTGTGAAAGACCGTTATTCTAAGCCACTATCACGTGATGAAAGCAACACCGGAGATACTTCTCTGTTATCTACTTTCACAAAACGTGAACGGGAGAACTTTCAGCATCGACGATTCAAATGCACTCCAGCCACGCTACAAAGTGGGTCATCAGTATTCGGCAAACAATTCCGGCCACGAGTAGATCATGTCCACTCAAATACCACGGCCGAATAGGAATGAAAATACATTTTGATATTTTTATTTAAAAAAAAAGAAAAAGCGTCAGAAAGGGACAACAGAACATTTAAGGTTCTGTTTCCTGTAGCTGTCTTGAAGTTGATAAATGAACTGTCTTGGTGGAAAACTAGTAGTCAGAATCTCATGCGTCAAAAATGACAACCGCCGTAACTGAAAAGTGTTTTAACTCCATTTGTCTTTCCTTATTTACATCCTGGTGTGTATGAAACTAATCATTAAAGCACTTTACATAGCTCCACGAATCACACAGGATTGTCTTTTTTTCGTGTATTCTACCTTGGAAATATTTCTTATTGCGGCCTAGTATTTATAGATACGAATTCACGGCGTGTTGTCGTGTCGCGGGTTTAAGTGCTTATGTCACTAAAACCACCGAGTAAAGGAACTGATGCACGTCAAATATGTCATGGTATATAGGTTAGGAGATGGGGATCTGGTTCCTATGTCATCCTAGTCACTTGACCTCGGTTCAAAATTAGGACGTCTAACTTCTTATTTATGTTAGGGATCACTGTTTTTTTTAAATTAACTTAACACTTCAAATAAGTCGGGCTCATTTTTTTTTAACATTTCCAATGGGGTGATGGAATGGTATTTACCATTGCAGACCTAGTTCGTTCCACGGGAACTGTATCACTTTTTATTGCAGCACCGTATAAGTTTAATATCAATCACCTTGATGTAATTTTGACGCCCAGTTTTCTTCCCAGAGGGAGGCATCTAAGCTTTGACGATAAGAAGGGAAGAGAATTTAATTTTTCCGATAACACCCAAGCCAAACAGGCACTCTAATGTTTTTTAACAATCCGTATAATGGACGATATGGACGCTGTCGATTTTCTGCATTATGAAAATTCACCGAATGGGTACAGGGTTGAACCCGCAACCTTAGGCGTATAAGGCCAGCCGTAAACCAACTACGCCACCCAGTCGAACATAACTCGAAAACCATTTGTGACGGATCACATGATTTTGATAAATAGCCATTTGAGGATGAGAGCATTTGATCTTAGTCTCAACTCTTCCACACCACGTCAATTTGAAACTATTGAACCACAATCGATGTAACGTTTATTAGGTTCATTAAGGCACCAATATACTCGACTCAGGACCGAACAAAAACAAAAGTGGTTATGAGTTTGCAACCATGATGGTTACTGCGTTTACTTCGCTTTTTTTTGTTAAGAATGAAACGTGGTGTTAAATTATTTTTTTTAAAAAGCTAATTGAATTCTTATTGTACAAAGCTCTATTTTTTTTCACAAAGCTAAATTATTTCGTCTGAAAGCTCATTTGTGAAAAAATTTCGAAAAATATATCTACTTTTCTCAATAAGAAATGAATATTTCTTGAAATTGTGGATGAGTAGTTCTGTAACATAACAAATTTCATTTTTGAAATCTTTCTAATTGTTCACTTATTAGAAATTCAATTATTCGTTCTCGAATTTTTGTTTAATGGATTGGAACAAATTATGACTTTTGGGACAATTTGCGGCAGCTCCCCGTCATTTCTTAAAATGTGTTCCTAAATATGATCGAGATTTGAAAGTGCTAAGTGTAAGCGAAATTATAAGTATTGAAACAATGTGACTAAGAGTTGTACACTCTGAAGAAAATGTATATTAATAAGAACTTGAACTAACCTCTAAAGAAAGAATTTTTTTTATTCAAATGTTATAAAGGTATTCATTTTAACAAAAAAGAAATACTTTTAATTTGACTCTAATAAAAACTGAAATAATTAAGTAGTTTTAACTAAGGCGATTATTAAAAACTTTCGCGATAAACGCGTCATCGCGAAGACCTTTTACTTATTTTGTAAGTGCGTTTTTTTCGTGCAGTTAATTTTGTCAATAATCTACTCCAAGTCTTATTCGAAACAGAAAGTTGAGGAAAGGAAATAATTAATTTTGGTCTCACTAAAGATGTCAGTGCTCTCGAACTTATTTTGAGGGAAAATATTAAATATACCCCGTAAGGGCTTAGAAAGTGACTTTGATTACAATGAATAGACATGTGAAGTGGCGTGCTTATCCGGTAGGACAGAACCCGGGACCTTTGGGTACGAAGCCGAGTAACTTAACCACGACACCAAAATGATCACCATGGTGCGGAGGTTGTTACTGGCTTATATAGATTATATCGATACACATGCATGGGCTGGACTAGTTCAAGCTAACTAGTTATGGTGCACATAGCAGCGTATTACTGTTTGGCTGCTATGAACTAAAGGAGATTTGAAGACATTGGATGTGAGTAATTCAGCAAATACTAGTGGCCACAGTAGACTAGTCCTGCGGCTTCGATTGCCATGCCTCCCCCCTCCCTTATATATCAGCTCAATATCCCCCCTCAGGATTTTAAACACCCCTTCCTGATTCCCAATACATGGCTGATTGATTTAAAGAAATTCCTCTATAATCCTAAGGCTGGCTCTACCACTTATACAGACTTTTTAACACTTCTTTTTTCCTTTAAGAAAAGAGTAAATATATAATAAAAAATATTAGGCTGTAGTAACGGGGTTATGTTGTTGCAAATTTTTTTTAAAAGAACTGGATTAGAGTATTCTTGATCGAAATACATATTCCAGGACAGTTTCTTCATTGGGAACAATTTAGTGGTCTAGTCTAGGATAGCTTAATTTTTTTCACGGGACCTTTCAGAGTCTATAAACGAGAGAAATATTAACATTAAATGACCCCTCTTCGAGAATCCCCTCGAAAAGCGATGAAGAGAGAGAGAGAGAGACCCACGGGGTTTCGTAAACAGCAGTTTAAAAACCTCTTGACTTGTGGTTACGATTATGAATGAGTTTGTGTGTGAGTATTAACGTTGCAATATTTAGCTACTCGAGGGTATTTGGCAACGGAGCTCGTAATTTTGACTCATGGTCAAATGGCGGGTACGATACTTGAGCTGGCTCCCCACCCCCTCTCTCCACTTCCACATTAACGGGGGTGGATACGTTTGAGCCTCGCCAGATTTAACGTTTATGATTCCGAACACGTGGCAGATGTGTCGCAAGCTCTGATCCTGATGCCACTGAAGACACGCCGTGTATAAAGAGGCTAATGCTTCACGTTAAATCTCTCGAGACTTAATTCCCTCCCGTAGGTATGGTGTAGTAATTCAAAGAGTGAATGCTAGCTCAGATGTCGTTTTTGTCACTTGAACAAGGTTAAAAATTACAAAGACCATCACAAATAGCCCTCCTGTTGCCTTATAAAGCGATGTATATATAATTCTCTCTTAATTTGAGGAGAACTTCCAGAAGTTCTTAAATACTCTGCTTCTTCCTGTCACTTTTGAGAAACTTTGAATTTTTTTTATATAAAAGTGTACATAAATTTTCTCAAATAAATTCGAGGGACAGTGTGCTTCACTTCTAATGTCACCATTGTAGAAAAGTGGTCATGGTCATTGCCTCGCGATTGGCTTTGTTTCTGTCGAATTTAAGAGCCACTGAACCCCGCCTCGTAGAGAGGAGAGTGTATATTAAATCTGTCGGTGCGAGTGAGTGAATATTAACGTCCCACTGTTCAGCTGCACGAGGGCTTTTGGGGACGGTCCGCGTAATTTTGAACCATGGTCAAGTGACGCGGACGACACCTGAGCTGGCACCCCTCTCCTAACTACTACACCACACCAACGGGAGGACGTTTGAGCTCTCGACAGATTTTACGTGCATCGCTCCAATACACGGCGGATCTTCAGTGGTACTGGGATCGATTTTATGGGATGCTAGCCATGATCCGATGCCTAGACCACTCGGCTACCGTGACCACAAATCTGTCGGTGCTGAAAGTTCTCACGTCGGCGTTTAGTGAGTGGGATATCGGATCAAGTACCGTGCACTCTTCAATATAACGAGGTGTGCGTCACCAATAACTCTTCTTATAGCTTCCAAGTGTGTGTTTTCAAAAAATCAATCAAGTTGTTTTTCAGTGTCAAATTTAGATTTTTGTGGCAATACGTTTAAATAGATATATACCTAAATTGGGATATCTGCTTCCAAACTTTGTAGAATTCGGAGGGAAAAGATTTCGGCTCACAAAACACTCCTTTTTTTAATGGAATGGTATCAATATCTCTCCGATAAATAGATGAAAGTGTCATTTTTGAATTGGTGAATAAGAAAAATATCATTCGCGTGTTCTTACTCGATAATTTATTGGTTTCTATCGGTATTTCAAAATGGCGAATGATCCCATTTTTCATCATCTCATTCAAGAATTCTTTCCCTACTCTTATTGGGATGCATCGGATTCTCCCCTGGCCTTCAGCCAAGAGTTTACACCAAAAGGACCTTTAACGAAGGATTTATTTGATTTACTTGTGCTAGATTTACTGTTCTAGAAATTGTCGCTCAAGTAATTTGGGCAAAACATCTTGCTACAAACCGAAGATATATGATGCAATCAGCAGAATTGTATGTATATCATATAATGGGCGTGTGTTGGATGGAGAAACAAATGGTCCCTGACATATATGACAGATTTCTAAGTGTAATCGTATTGGTTAGATATACAACAGAAATGACTTTTTGCACTACTGGTAAAAAGTTCTATAAATTAACTTCGAGAATTCTTAATGTATTCTTCGAAAATTGTTTGAGGGAAGATTTCATGAAACGTGGGGGCTGGAAGTGTCTCGAAAAGCATATCCTGAAGCGAAAATACCTTGAGTATTATAACGAGTGTGCCGTTTATGACTTCGTAACTGATTTTATTCCAGAAGATTTGAAAGAGGAAATGCGTCAATCGTTCCGGTTCACTACTGAAATACCAATATACATGCTTAACGAGAGGATATCTGATTTAACTCTTGAAGTTCTGTCGTCTGTAGAAAGTTCTCTCCTAAATGAAATAAATTCACCAAGATCGAACAAAGAAAAATCCGTTCCAAAAGCTGAAGGAACAAGTTCGACTGAAGCTAATGTGCTTAAAGATTCGGATGTGCCACGTTCCTCGGAAAAACAAATGAATCTTTGCGTGAACCATTTAAACCAATTCGAAGAGAAACTAAAAGAACTTATTTCAATTTTTGAACTTCTTGAGACAGAGTAAGCTAAGTGATATTTTAGCAACCACACACAGGAAGAACATTGATTGTTCTTCTGCATTTTTATATACCTAACGTTAACTTTTCATTGAAGTTATTGTTTATGTAATATGTATATATACATGCTATTTAAAGTATTTTTATATTTAATTTGCTTTCCCTGGTTATCATTAAAATAAAGTTGTTATTGATTTGATGTAGTTATAATTCCTTCTGAAGCAACAAAGCCCCATGTTTGTTGACATTGAATGAATATTTAATTTTCCTAAGCAAATTTATGTACGATACTATCTCGTACGTCTTATTTAAATGAAAACCGCTTATATACATAAGAATCCTTTGATTATTAAATTTTTTTAAGTAAATTTAAAGTATTTTTTACATATCTAAATTCCGAAATACTATCAATGCTGTGGATAAATTTATATATTCCTCATTGCCTCAGAATAAACTAGAACCACGATAGCCTACTGGCTAGGGTCATGAACTGCGTGCCTCGGGTTCGAATCTTGTTGACACTTAAGAATCACCATGCACAGTGGTCTGATGCACGTTTAATCTGTCGAGCTCAAAGTCCTTCCATTGGCGTAATATGGTATTTTGGAGAGGGGGGAGGCAGCACACACACAGGGTGTCATTTTAGTTACTTGACCAAAGATTAATATTTCAAGATATTTTTCAGATTCGTTATATATATATATATATATATATATAATGAATAACTTTAAAGAACATAAAAATCAGTTGATAATACTTCGGTTGGATTTCAATATAAAAATGATGAAAAGAATATGGTGGCGCAGTGTAAAAAATGTTCAAGAGTTATTAAAGTAAATGGAGGAAGAGAGTACAAGTGAACTCCATACACATTTAAAAATGAACCATAATACAAATTTTTTAAAGGGTAAATAATCTAATTGCAATGAAGATGCTAATTTAAAACCAAGCCATCGGGGATTTTAAATTATTTTGAAAAAAAAAAAGATTTGGATGAAATTATAAGTAAAATGACAATGTGAGATGGTTTGCCGTTTCAAGAGTTTTGCACTTCTACTGAATTAAGAAAATCACTATCACCCAGATGTTTTAAAAATCTACCTACATTGGTTAATACTATAAGAAGAACTGTTATTGATTAAGAATTGTTATTGTTGATTTATTTGAAGATTATGGATTAAGAGGCAATAGTTGAAAAAAGTATATCGTGCATTGTTAACAGTACCACTAACTAGAGAAGCTGCCGTAAGAGCGTTTTCGACAGCAGGCAATTTTTGTACAAATTACGTTTCAGGCTTAATGCCAATACAATTGATGCATTGTTTTTTTAAGATCCCATTTCAAAAATCTGTAATAGTTCCACAGACTGAATAGTGATATTTCCACGTTTTTGCGATTTAAATACATAAAATGTTCCCCTTAACTTTTTTTGTGATTCATTCTTTACTGCTACAATTTATTTTTTGTGATATTTGCACTCTCTAATAAAACTGGCAAATAAAACAAAGAAATACCTGCGTTTTTTTTCTTTTCCTAAAATGTCTACTGCCGGTATTAAAACCGGTATCAAGATCTAAAAAATACCGAATACTGGTATAGAACTTTTTGTTCGATATTGCAATCCCTATCCAGAGCCAAATTCATAGTCAAGGGACCTTTTACATGATACATAGGCCGCGGTAGCCAAGTGGTCTAGGCATCGGATCGTGGCTAGCGTGTCATGAGTTCGACCACAGTACCACTGAAGCCCCGCCGTGTAGGGGCGCGATGCACGTTAAATCTGTCGAGAGCTCAAACGTCCTCCCGTTGGTGTGGTGTGGTAGTTAGGAGAGGGGGTGTCAGCTAAAGGTGTCGTCAGCGTCACTTGACCATGGTTCAAAATTTCGCTTACCGTCGCCAAAAGCCCTCGTGTAGCTGAACAGTGCGACGTTAATATTTTCTCTCTACATGATACATAATCATATGACATGCGTACCTACGATTTTCACATCCAGAAAATCTATCGACTGAAGTCAGAATCGATCCCTCAGCCTTGAGTTTACGAGTTAGCAAGCTACCTTTTAGTCACCGAGCCGATGTGCTTGCATTTATCATGCGATTATGAAATCGTATAAATTTATGAACTGCTTGGCTGGAAACACATGATTGCAGTTAGGTGACTATGACGTCACATGAATTAACCCATTGGAAGCTTTTTTAATTTACACTTTATGGGTTCCAGTTACTTCATTACTTCAGAAAAAGGTATCTAATTTTCATTCTTACACATTCATTCATTTTTTCACATGTTATCGTTTAACAAATTTCATGAATATTTTTAGCTATTAAGGAAGTATTGTGTTTTAACTACCAATATAAATCGTACTTTATTATTGTTCAGATGCCTGTTTTTACCAGTAAGGAACATAATTTTCGAAAATATGTTATAACTACGATAAACTTCTTCGTATTGATTTAAAGTAAAACCAAGCTAAAAATAAGCAATTTCAAAAGTCTTCAATGAAAGTATAATGTACAAGTAATATTTTTAAATATTCGTTACTTTACTCTTTACAATTATTTACTTTTTTTGTATCTTAAATTATTTAGCATGCTTTTTTAATAAAATTGTTATTTCTTTTTTTCATCTCTTCATATAAATCAGCGTTTCTCAAATTGTGGGGCGTGCCTTCCCTTTAGGGGGACGTGATAACTCTACGAAGGGGGCACGAGTATATTGAAAAGTTGAAAACAGAAGATTATTTTAAAAAATATTACAGAATTTTTATTAAATTGTACTGAAAATAAACAAAAAAGCATTCTGACATAATTAAAATAAAATACACATTTACAGTGATAAAATACACGTATAAATGTATCAGTATTGCAACGATGTATTTTCTAATTAATTTAACAATACTAAGTTAAGAACAAGTGTAATAATTACCAGTGACTCCATGGGCTTGTCATATATAAAGTTATATACAAAAATAAACAATTATCTTAATAATTTGTACTGTTTATAATTAATCCCTTAACTGCTGATTTAAAGTTACGCAATTCCCTCCCCAATGACACCGCTTTCCACGTAGACGCACTATGTGGCTCATGTGATGTATTGGAAGGAAGGGGGGAAGAGGGAGAGAAGGAATAAATAAGCAAATCCTCTGAAGTAAGTAAATCCTTCGCAAACTCTGTCAAAGTCCTTTTATTGCAATCCAAAGCCTTCGGAATAATTTTATGGATAGCAGTGCACAGAAAATACCATATTTTGTAGCGACGTATATATACGCCCAGGACAATGAACATTTTGGCTGAGCGAGACGTATATATACGTCCAGGACAATGAACATTTTGGCTGAGCGAGACGTATATATAAGACACTTAAGAGGTTAAACTCGTATTGTAGCTTTAGCGTCAAAGTGCAGTATTATTGAATTCAAAACATTGTTATTGTGTGGAAGGGGGGTGATGGAAATTCTGATTGAATATTGGGTCACAAATAGTAAAAATTTGAGAAGCACTGTCCATTAAATGTTTCTACACTTGAATCCTTAAAACGATTTTTGAAAAGACACCGTTAAATTTAACGAATAACTTAAATTACTTCCAGACTATACACGCATTTCCATTCTTTAAAACCTAGCTCAATTTAAAAATCGTTATTTTTCTATTAATTAAAAAATCATTTATACTAAAGGAAAAAGAACCATGAAAAATATTCTGATATTTGCGTTATTTTTATATAAACGAGTGAAAAAATAACGTTTAATATCTCAGCTTAACATCCCTATAATTGAACCATGTTTTTGTATAGATTTGATCAATGCTTTTTAAAAACTCTTATATTTTCTCTTCAGTTCTTATCCAAATTTTTTCCAATTCATTCTAAATATTTTCAAAATAAGATAGAAAAGAACAAAGGGTCTAATAACTTTTGAGAAATAGTCGAACACACACACTGGCCAATTAATTATAGAAACCCAAGATCAATATTTTATGGGACCACCTTTTGCATGGATAACTCCTCTTTTATTATTCGTTTGGACATTGAAAAAGTACATGTTTCTGAAATTTTACGCTTAGAGAATACCATGCGTTTTCTATGCAGTTTTTTAGATCTTGTAAATTAGATGGCAGAGGAGAGTACTGTCGAATGTGTCTTACCATTATTTCCCACACATTCTCTCTATACGGTTAAGACCCGGGCTGTCTGCTGTGGCTAGGGAAGGTGTTGGTAGTCAGACCGATGCTCAGCGAACCAATTTTGGGCACTTCTGGTACAATATATTATTGCATTATCGTCCATAAAGTATCCGTCACCATCAGAGGGAAATTGCAACATTGCAGGGTCCGCTGGATCTCGCAGAATATCTAGGTATCTCATTGCTGTTTGTTCACAATCCAGGAGCACCAGGACACCACTTTCATGCCAGCAGAACATGCCCCATACTATAATATTTCACACCAGATCCTTGCACAGTGCGAATAAGGCCAGATGAATTCATGGCTTCGTGGGGTTTCTCTCTCTCTCTCCAATTCTTTGTAAAGTATTCCTTCGGCATACGGTTCTTTTTGTTGTTGCTTTGATATAACTCTAACGCGTCTACGTATGATTGTGAAAATAGTTTTTGCACGAAACGTCTAAAGATGAGATCGCGTGTCATTGTAAGAGGCAGTCAACAAAATATATATTATGCTAAGATATTCGGTAGGGCTACACTTATTTGTTCAGGAAATTGATAAGAAATTATCATGTGCAGTAACCACTACTCATTGGAAAATATCACGATTTATTCACCTTTGCACAAAAGCATGTTTTGTAAATATTTCCTTTAATATTTCTTACGGTTGATTAGTGGCCGCGGGAATCTAGTGTTCAAGGTAACCGAATCTTGGCCGGCGTATCATGAGTTCACACCTAGTACCGCTAAAGACCAGCCGCGCAAAAGGCAGCTAATGCATGTTAAATATTTTGAGGCTCAAACGTCCTCCCTTTGGTGTGGTGTGAAAGTTAAAAAAGGGAGGGGTGCCAGCTCTAGTTTACTCCTCGTCACTTAACTCTAATTCAAAATTACGAGGTCTTGTCCCAAAAACTCTCAAGGACTTTAATAGTGCGATGTTAACATTCACTCACTCTAGTTGATTCATTGCACATAAACGTTGCACTCCGAAACAACGAAAGGGCTATAGTTGAAGTATTTCGTAATTTTTTGACTGCGGCCAAGTGACAAGTACGACACCTGATCTGCCACCCAAACTCCAGACTTCTATATACAACCAACGTGAAGACTTTGAGCCTCATCCCTTGGCTGAAATAGCCGAGTAATTATGATATCAAATTCGAGGGAAAGTGAACCGTATTGCCGCTAGAAACCCGCCGTGTAAAGGGGTTGAAGCACGTTAAATCTGTCGATCCTCAGTCCCCACGATGGCACGGTACGGAGGTTTGGACGGGTTGTCAGTCTGGGAGTCGTCCTCATTCTTGATTACGTTTCAAAATTATAAGGTTCTTTGCCAGTAGCTCTTATAGAGCTTCAAAATAGAGTGTATAAATAAGTAATCAGTTCAAATCAGTAACTCTTCATCATAAACTCCCCGAAAAATAGGGGGGGGGGTACTTATTATTTTGTATATTTTAACTTCAGGATTTGCTTACTTTCCAGACAACACATTTCGTTTAAAATATCGCCCACACAATATTTCTTTTTATTTAGATTTTCTTCCACCCTCCCTAAAGTAGTATTATGAAGGAGGTTTGAAAAAATGTAATGTAACGAGTTTTCATTTTCTTGGATCATAAATAAATAGCTGGATGTCTGAAAATTATCTGAAAATTTCGTTATTCTTAAGTGAAAGTGGTAGAGTTTCTCTTCCCCACCTCAAGAAAAAATTTATTAATTCCCCTACTTTACAAGGCTACAAAAATTGTACTCGAATCCTCTCTAAGCAGGTGACAGAATTACTTTGTCCACCTGTTCACTTGTTAAATACATTTTTAAAAATATTTCATTATTTATTATAATTATTTATGAAAAATTTTAGTTTTAATTTATTCCATTTTTATTAAAAATCTTCCAGAAAGAAGATTTAAAAATTGAACAGTAACCCTAACAAATGAAAGACCGCAAACACAAATCTGTGGATTCCCAAATAAGCAAAACATATGACTGAAAAAATTAGGGAGGGGGAAAAATATTAACCCTCAAGAATTGTGCCTAAAGAACCATCATGTGTTGACGTAAAGAAAGTCCTCAGGTGCATCAGAATCTCAAGCTCAGAAAAACAAAAGTTGTCAAATGTATTGCTGCTTACATATTCTATACACACTAACTTTCACTATAACGCTAATTAACCTAGTCATTAAAAGCTTTCTAACGCAACTAAAGCTAATCCAAATATTCTTTTGGTGCATTCTTTTACAATGCATTGCATTTAAAATCTATAATTTAAATTAATAAGACATAATTCAGACAACCCACCAAGTTAGGCCTAGTTAAAAAAAAAATGCAAAAGTAACATCCTGTCTAGTCAATCTCAGCCTTAAAAGATTTTATCAACCACTGAATGATTAACAAGTTTATTAAAAACAGCCTCACAAAACGACACATTTTTCCAATTTCCCAACTATAATCACCATAATCAAACATTCACAGTTGCAAGGGGAGAGCACGACATGGGAAATGCATTTGGGGACGAGACTTTGTGTACTAATAGTAATCCGTTGGGGGTTCATCCCTCATTGGAATAGCACAGAATGGTCATTCAATTCGGAGAAAATAGCCTTCGAAATTCATTATTAGCTTTTATACAATTAAGTTTTAATTAGCTCCTGCGATGCAGTGGTATAGGTGATAGCGTATCTCGTCGATAGTCTCGGTTAGTCAGGCTTTGAGTGCCGCGATCAACTTTCTGTTTTTTCCAATTTATTTATTTTTACCATTAAATAAATCTATTTAAAATGGCTAATTAAATATTTTATGTAATTATTTTGTATTTTAAGAAATTAAATAATTACTATAATCATATAAATATTTATATTTTATAAATATATTACAATATTAATTTATTTTATAATTATGTAAAATATTTAAGACTACTTTTAAAATATATTTATCTGATTGTAAACATAATTTAATGAAATTGAAAAAAAAAAGCACCAAGTCGATTACGCCATTCGAACCATGACCGAACACGTGGTAGGCAGGTACGCTGTCACTTATGCCACTGCATTGCTAATTAAAACTTAATTGTATAAAAGCTAAGTATGAATTTTGAAGGCTATTTGCTCCGAATTGACTGGTCAATTGGACACCCTAAAGGAGTACTACTATTACATAAAGCTTCGTCCCCAAATGAATTCTGATGTCGAGCCCTCCCCCTTGTGAGAGGCCGACATTGTTTCTGTCGGTCGAGGGTTCAAGTCTTTTATAACTATACTCATTATGTACAAGAGTTGATGCATGATACATCTCTGTCAGGGTTCAAAGACCTCAAGTTGGCGAGGAGTGTAAGTGTAAGGAGCGAGGTACCAGCTCAGACACCCTCCTCATCGGGGATATTTGTCCATGGTTCAAAATTACAAAGTCTATAATCAAAGGATATATCTTTTGCATTGCTTCTGCATGTATACGATGGTAAAACAACTAATCAATTGATTTAATTTCTAAAGAGCAAAAGCCTTAAAGTGGTTATAATAGGAATTCCGGCCGTCATTAGAAATAGCTGACAGTCTATTTTACTATGAATTTTTGAAAAGGTATGGTTTCTTAAGCAGAACAAATCTTTTGCCAAAGATCTTGAATGGGATGCGTAAAACTACGAATGTAGACATATCTGAAGAAAGAACCATGTGCTATAATTTTAAAACTCAGGTCTTTGAAAACCATACTCTTCTATTGGTTTTAATCAAGAGAATTCTTTCATATAAAATTCGCAACCTCATGGCAATGGTAAAATTGAAGAGAAGTACAAGAATTTTAAATTACACTCAATAAGGAAAAGAGACTTGTCCACTTTTCCTTATTTCATTTTTTTAACTGAAAGAAATAATAACCATGGTCAATCTAAACAAAGAAACATCTATTAAAGATAAAATTAGAACCCTTCCCAAAATTTCCCCCATTCACCGTCCTAATTACTTTATTAAATATACAAGTTGAGCCAATTCTCTGTCAAACTAATTTCCATATGTTGGGGTTCCGCTGGAGGAATTATACATTTTCCACTGGGGAAAATGTATATTTCCTCCAGTGGCGTAACAGAGAATATTAGGATCCCCTCCCTTCAAAGTCAGGTTTAATACCCCAAGTCGTACTTTGTGTCGGTCAGGTTTTGGGCTCCCCAGAATCTTGCCCTTTCCGCGATTTGGGGGTGTGCGTTACCGTCACTGAATTCATCCTAAAATCCCAACATTTCCTCATAACTGTGATCAGTCTATTCAATATCTTATGTTTCTGCAAATATTGCAGCCTTTTAAGAAAAACTCTGCAATAATCAAAATTATTTCACAGTAAAAACTCTCATTCAAAAGCCAATGATTTTATATGCAATAAACGTCACTTATTCTGAGATTCACGTTGGAATATCACTACAATTCGGGATATCCAAAATTAACTGAATATAGCTTAAAACCCCATTTTCAGACATAATTAAGAGCGAAAATTCAGTTATCCTATTGAGATCTCAAAAGAATTTATCTTACTAATATTATCTCCGAAATCTTGCTATGTAAAAAATCTTTAATTACAAAAATTCAAGAATGAAACTCGGAGGTTCATATTCTCGACTAACTTCTCCACTACTTTTACGCACATAGTAAATTTCTACACCCCGTGTCCCGTTTATCTTTTTAGTTTTCATAGAAGGCAAAAATACAAATATCAAAGTGCAACTAATTAGCAAAAGGAATATTTAGGTGACGGAAGTCATTGCCTTGAAAGTCCTTCAACTCACCAATAACTTGCAGTTTCAGAGTCGCCAAAAAATGATACACATTGATGGAGGTGGTCCAATTCGTTTAATCTGCCGAAGTACAAAGGAGGGGGGGGAGCCAGGGATTGCAAAAATCCACGTCGATGGAGACACCCACCCAGTCAGAAGCCGGAACTGTGCCCTTATCTTTATAATATTTGTAGTCATCAACTATTCATTTAAATTAAAATATATTTGGAACTGAGTAAAAAAGTAATTGACTCGTATAATTTTCAGTTACAATTCGGAATTCCGGCTTCCAAAAACTGTTTGTAGAAGAGCTGATGCACGTGAGATTGCAATTACTTGAAAGAATTCGTCAGCATCTTGTTCTAAAAATTATATTCTGAGTAAAAATGGCAATATATCCCCTTCTGCTACATTTACAGTATTTTTTTTGCATTACATTCACTAATTAAGTGGCTGCGATAGACCAAAGGCTATTTCATTCGTCTTTCGGCCAGAAAAAACTTATGTAATTTATATATTCAAGGCCCGATTCCATTGAAAGATTCGATTTGTAGCCGAGATGGCGTGCAGTAAATTTTCAGGCCACAAATCACCATTTTTATTTCATCTGGATTGGCAATTCAAACTCCTTCCTGTTAATTTTTCATACGACGTGAAAGAATAATCCATATTTAAGCATAAAACGAAGCAAATGATAAATTCATACATTGTACTAAGTTAGAATGATACGCTTGCTTCTTCAGGCGCATATATAAAGAAATAATATTTGCCAAATTAATGCAAAAATTTGTCTGAAATACGACTTTGTGTATTAATGGTCCTACATATAAAAGCAAAATTAAATATCTAAATGGCTGTTATTCAAAAAGAAATAAATTGGCACTTCAAACTCAATATCTTTTAAGAATTCACGAACTTTTGGTTGAGTTTCTAATGTTATCTATTTCGAATTAATACTTCTTGATTTCATCTGAAAAGTTTTTGGATAACAGGAAATGTATCCTTCGTCCTGCTACAGGAAATTACCTTTTTTGGCACGTTTCTTTATACAAATTTCTGGGAAACTTATCTACAGTGTAAAAAAAGGTTTGATGTAAAAAATTTGTAAGATTTCAAAAATGCTTTGATTTGAATATATACATATATTTCTTTTTACAATATGATTTTAATTAAAAAAAACAGTGGCGAGTTCAAGTTCCGAAAACTTTTTGTGCATGTCAACGCATTAAAATTTTAATCTGGAATCGTGTTCAAAAAGAAAACAGCCAATGTCAAACTACTAATCTTGGGTTCGAGGTCGGCAGTGGTACTAGGATGGAACTCATGACACGCGGCCTGGTGGGAAAAAATCGCCAGGAAAATAATTGTAAGAACTGTTTTGATATATAGTGAAACTTATTTCATAGGAAGAGATTGAAAATAGCTAATATTAATCAATAATGAATATCAATAAAATACAATAAAATTATATATACCAATAAATATGTATATATAATAATTGTATAATTTAATATTAATTATATAAGATATAACCTAATAATTTCTTTCATATAATTTAGTAACATTATTAAAAAGAATAATCATAATATATAATAAATATAAATAAGCAACACAATACTTATTATAAATCAATAACAAAATGTGTAATATTTATAAATATAATCACTATAAATAAATAATAATTATATATAATAAATATATTTTTATATTATAAATAAAATTAGTGATGTATGAATATCAGTTAAAAAGTGCTGATAACTTGATCAATTAAAATAGTTCAAAAACTGTTTCTGTTATGAATTTCATCGAACAAGGAACTCTGAAAAATGCATCATTAAAAAGTAAAATAAAGTTTAAAAGCGAGAGGTGCAGCAATAATTAAAATTACAAGCCTCATAGTTTTCAAAAGGAAGTATCCTGGTACTCAACAATGATATTAGAAATAGCCATATTCGAAAACACAACAAAACTAAAGCAGCTGGCTTAAGAATGATTGCTATGAAAATGATTAAATTTTCTTAGAAATCAAATTAATATCGTCTGACATTAATAGGGTTACAGCGGTAAAAAGCACCACAATTAAGATTAACTCTAATGTACGTTATCACCATGGCAACCACATTGTAGGACGATAAAAATATCAAAGTAACTATATTGCCCATCTTGGCGAACATAAATAACTTGGCGCGTAGCACTCGTACCAAATGAGCGCCCATTTTTCTATTAGATTTTTTCTATGAGTACGATGTGCGAGTGATAATTTCAGCTGTCAAAATTTCACACCTTAAGACTTGAATTTGATATAACACTGTAAACATTGCTTTGATTTTTCTTATTTCGAAGTTTTGTATAACACGGTTTCGATACAACACTAAAGATCTTGTCCTGATTTTTATTAAGTACTTACATAATTTAATTAACAAATAAAATAGTTTAAATAAATAGTCTCGTATAACACGGTAGAAATAACCGTGCTATACGAGAGACGTCTGTACTTACAAAGTTTTCAGTCAATTGTAAGAAATAGTTTAAGGTTGCAGTTAATTTTTTTATACATAAACACTAAATATTCACTAAACAATAACAAGTTTGCGGTTTCAATTATCTGAAAGTTTAAGAACTACATTAAGGCAACGCCAAAATGTAAAACAACTTTTTTTAAGGAAAAATTAATAAAGCCGCATTTTCATTTCATTAAACAAAACTATGTTTCAAATGGGAAAAAAAATCAACACTGTATATAAAATAAATTTCATTCCAAAATATCCAGTTGTCTTACTTTGTGTCAAGTAACTCAAAAATTGATAGAAGGTCTTTTAGTGTCCACTCCAGTTCCTCTACTTTGTTGCTGCAAAGAACATAAAAT
>BMAO01035166.1:0-34116 GCA_019973975.1 Trichonephila clavata
TACCCTAAATATTCTTATCTTCGGCCATAATATATTTTCTTTCTCCAATATACATATTTATCTTAATTTACTTTAGCATTTTTTAATTAATTTTAACATTAAAAGGATATTTATTTTGCCGCCGATAAGCGGAGTTTAAAAAAAACGTTTTCAGTTATGCAAAGTATTTTATTCAAATATCGGGAGGAATGACGTCATACGTTGATGATGTCATTCTTACGTTAGCTGAACAGGTGTTTTAGAAAAATTCGAATAACTCTCTCTTTTTTTTTTTGACGGGAATAGCATCAGAGCTGCTTCGTAAAACTTGAATTGTATCAGAAAGGGAATGGGTAAATAATTATTTTATTTTGTCTTTCTTTTAACAATTAAAGAGCTACCATAATTTCTTTTTTTGTAAGTAACTTTTTCTTTTTTTAAAATTACTATTTGATTTAATTATTTTTATCGTTTAGCTGAAATAAAAAGAGTTTATTTCTTAATGACGTTTGTTCCTTTTTTTGACCACTTATTGTGCACTGTGAATGATATGTTGTTTTCTTTTTAAGCATCTCTTACTTTCAGCAAACCGCTGCCCTGCCATAAATACTCTGCTAAATGCTTTTAACCTACTAATGAGTTTTAATAACTCGTTGGCGTTTTATGGGCATTTAATTTAGTATACGCTACAAATAAGGTTATGGGCCTGATGTACTGAGATGTTAACCATGAATACAGTGTGTGGTCTTATAGTATATTAGAGATATTTTCCTTCGGGGGGAGGGGGGCTGATAGTGTAAGAAGATTTTTATATCGGGCGATTTTGCACTTAGAATTTTTCTAGAGTAATTTAAGGTAAAATATGGAGAATTATATCGGTAGCTCTATTTTTCGAATTTTTTTGAACATTTGGTAAAAGTTAGATTTTTTTTATTACCCATTCCCTGATCATGGCGAATTATTCCATTCCAAAATTGGAAGGTCAAAATTATGTCAGCTGGGCCAATGATGTCAAATATCTCTTGATGGAGAGACAAGTATGGAACATAGTAAATGAAAAAGAGATTGAGCCCCAAGTTAGATGTATCAACAGATGCCGAAGCAGTAAAGGAAGTTAAGAATTTTAAGGCCTGTAAGCAAATAGCGATGTCTATAATCTATTTGAACATAGATTCCTCACATAGAAGGATAGTAGAAAGAATTGATGATCCAGTTGAAGCTTGGGAAGTCCTCAAAACGTATTATCAACCAGATTCTAAAGCTCACCACCATGGAGGTATATTCTTCACTGATGAATTGCCATATATTATCTGAAGAGTCCATTAGCCTACTTTCAACAAGATTACTGAGAATATACGAACAATTACGAGATTTAGATGAAGATTTAGTGAAAGATATGTCACTTTCCAATTACTAAGATATTCTGCCTCCTCAATTCAACTCCATAGTCCAAACCATCCTTCGATTAGACAATGTGAAGTTTGTCTATAAAGATGTTGTTGCCAAATTAGTAGCTGAAGAAGCAAGACTGAAATTGAGAAATATGGACATGAATAAAAAAAATTGCTGCCCAGTCTACCAGAATGGAGTCAAAGAAAAGGAGCATAAAAACTTGTTATCAGTGCAAGAGTCCAGATCACCTGAAAAACAAACTGTCCAGAGCTGACGTTGAGACGGACTACAATGAACAATTCCTACAGATCACCGAGATGCCATTTCACTCCTAGGAATGTTAAAGGATCCTATCAACATGGAAAAAGATGCCAGACAGAGACAATCCGAGAACAACCAGAGACGTAGCAACCAGACTCCTAATCAACGTAATAACTTCCACACAGAGACATAAGTCCTGAGGCAGGTAAATACTCTAATTTTTATAACTACTAGTCTAAACATTGTGGATGAGAGTGCTGACTGGGTTTTTGATACAGCAGCCTCTCACCATTTTGGTAGAAATAGAGATTATTTTGATGAATTCTACCCTACTACAAATGAAGAAATGTCTGTTGCCATTGAAGGTGTAAATACTCCCATTGAGGGGAGAGGAACTGTTAACTTAAAATTTGGTTCAATGACTATAATTTTAACTAATGTAATATATTCTCCTAAATTGAGAAGAAATCTTATATCTGGTCCTCAATTGAATAAAAAGGGTATATCTTTCTGTAATTGTAGAGGTGGAGATCGCGGAAGATGGTAAAGTTTTATTTTCTGCATATTTAAAAAACGGTGTTTACCATCTTTACCCTAAAGTTTTTGGGCCTCAAAAGAGAATAACTTTTGAGGGCATCTGCACTTATGGATAAAAAGTTGGAATTCTGGCATAAACGACTGGCACATGTCAGTCCATCAGTAATATCACGAACAGTTAAAGAAAACGGTGCTAGAGGGCTACCTAATTTTAAAAACTTTAAGTTAAAATGTGAGCCATGCCAGCTGAACAAACAACGTAGAGTATCATTCAAGAGACAGGAAGGGATTAGATCGCGCAGACCACTTGAGTTACTTTACGGGGATGTCTGGGGACCATGTAACAAGATTGGTTGGATGGGCGAGAAATATTTTTTTATCTATCATTGATGATTTTTCAAGAAAAGCAGCTGTATACCCATTAAGAGAAAAAATCCGAAGTGTTTGAAGTCGTTAGACGACATATCACACGCGTTGAGAATTTCCTTGATTTAAAAGTAAAACACTTCCGGTTGGATAATGGTAGTGAATTTGATAATAAAAGGTTTGAAACTTATTTTAGTAGTAAGGGAATACATGTGGAATTAACCAATACATATTCGCCTGAACAAAACGAGGTGACCGAACGGTACAATCAAACTGTTGCCGCTGGAACCAGAACAGTGTTAAGTGAAAGTGGAATGAGCCACGAATTTTGGCCTGAAGCTATGCTTTTCATTTTACATATACTTTTAACCGTGTTTGTCATGAGGGACAAACGAAAACACCATTTGAACTATTTTCAGGTAATAAACCATCTGTAAGACATTTGAAACCATTTGGTTGCACAGCATATGTAGGAATTCCTAAACAAAAACGATCTAAGCTTGACCCCAGGGCTGTGAAAGCTCAGATAATCGGTTATGCTTTCCGAAGGAGGGGTTACCGTATCTGGATTCCTGAATGGAATAAAGTTGTAGAAACTAAAAATGTTTCTTTTGAAGACTCGATTCCATTTCAAAAGCCACACAGTGGAGCAGTGCTGGAGCCCATGTATCTGAAGTTTGAGCCATTTGAACCATTCCCTGATGAGGATTCGAGACACTAACGCATCGTAAAGGATGCATCTGATAAGTCCTCTGTAGCTACACCCGAATCATCTGAAGATGAAAACTGATGAAGACTCACCAGATACTCATAAACCAAGCACCAAAACTGTCAACTGGTTCAGGAAACTTGTTCCTAGACCAGATAGTAGCCGTACGGATGTCTACTATTACCAGGAAGGATGTACTAAAAGATTAAGGACTCTCAAAGACATCAAAAAATATTGTAAAGATCACAATTTAACATTTGATTCTGATATTTTTAACTTTTCACAATCCGATACATTCCACCGGGTTATAGATGGTTCGAATGGGGACACTAGTCTTAGTCAAACATGACTATATGACCTGAAAATCCCCAAAACATATAAACAGGCTATGAAATCCGAGCAAAGAGAAGAATGGGAGAAAGCCATGTCAAGCGAAATTGAAACCATGCATAACAGGGGAGTATGGCATTTAGAAAATTACCAGAAGGTAAAAATCCCATTGGGAGCAGATGGGTTTACACTGTAAGAAGAAACGCAAATGGCGAAATAGTACGTTTCAGAGCTAGATTAGTGGCACAAGGGTTCAAGCAGGTGAAAGGAGAATCCTACGAGGAAACGTTTAGTCCCGTAGTGAATTTTGGTGTAATAAGACTTTTATTTTCACTCTTGGTATCATACTAGGCTGGACCCATTTACAAATGGATATTGTTGGTGCCTATCTTTATGCACCGTTGAAAGAAGTAATTTATTTGGAACAACCCCAGGGATTCAAAGAACAAGGCAAAGATAATTTATATTGCCGGTTAGATCGTGCTCTGTATGAACTCCACCAGAGTGGGCGCCTGTGGTTTTACGAGTTGCACAAAGTATTGACCCGTTTACATTTTAAAAAGCTTGACTGGTGTAACTGCACATATGTTTTTAACTCTGACCTTGTATTGACTTTGTATGTTGATGATATTGTTTGTTTCGGACGAAATAGAATTGTAATAGATAAAGTGGTAAAATTTTTAAAAGGGCATTTTGATTTAAAAGTACTAGGTAAAACCCAGATGTTACTAGGGGTTGAATTTGAGGAAGCATCAAAAATCCTATATTGAAGAAGTGTGTGTGATAGGTTTAAAAATTTTAAATTTCCTATTTCTTTACTCCCCATTAGTAAAGGGTGTATTTACTCTAAACTTAGTTGTCCACACAGTCCAAACAAGAAATAGCGGAAATGGCTAAACTGCCTTATCGTAGTGTCTTGGGATGTTTATCTTTCATAGCAAACCGTACTCGACCAGATATTAGCTACGCTGTTAATATTTTTAGTCAATTCCAGACTAATCCTGGAATGTTACATTGGACCGGCCTATTAAAATTATTAGGTTATGTTAGTCAGTCGAGAGGCTTTAAATTGAGACTTTCTTGTTCAAAAGCTCGTCTTATTACATATTCTGATGCTGATTTTGCAGCTAACAGAGATGACCGTACTTCTTTAGGTGGTCAATTAGTGTTATTAGATAATTCTCCCATTGCTTGGAGAACCTTTAAGGAAAAAAGTGTAAGTCTTTCGACCATGGAGGCGGAATTTATCGCCATGACTGAAGCTACCAAGGAATTGTTGTGGTTCGATAGAGTATTAGGTGAATGTTTTGAGAGGAACATTATCACTGGTCAAAGAATTAAATCTATTTTACATGTTGACAATCGAGCCACTATTGATTTAGTAAGGTCACCCATTGAAAACTATCGTAGCAAGCATATAGATGTCAAATTGTTTTTCGTGCGAGATTTAATCTATAAAGACATTTTTGAACTAGGATTTGTCCGTAGTAAGGATAACTTGGCTGATATCTTTACCAAACCTCTTACAAAAACTGAACTGAGGAAGTTCATAACACTTCTTTTTACTGAAAATGAAATGTAAAATATATATTTAATCCTTTAATGTTTATCCTCTCTATGCTTATTTAAATATTGTAATTTCTGTAAAATCTTATATGTTATAGGTACTAAAATAGTGTGAAAGTCTGTGGCCACAGCAATTAAAAAGATAATTATATTTTAATATATGCTTATTTAAATTGCATTATTTTTTTTTTTGAGTTAAGAGGTACCTCATAGTATGTATATATATATATTTTTTATTTTAGTGTATTTTACCACTATTGAAATGTTCATTGTATGTTATTTGTATGTGCTTTTGTAAGAGTAATATGCATTAGAACCATTAATTGCTTAAGGAAATGAACTTTGGTGTATATATATATATTAGCTACTCTTTAATCTTATGATTAAAATTGTGAACTATGGATTCATTGAATCATTTTTTTTTTTTAGATTTTGTACATTTAAATCTGTTCTCAGATTGTATTAGTGAAGATATGTCAAGATTTTTTTTTGTAAACCTGAATATAAGGTTTTCTGTATTTACTCGTAAAACTGTATGTATATTTGAATTTAGTAAATTCATAAATTCTGTTTTATTATCAAGGGCTATATTACGTATGAAATATTTTGTAAATGGAGCCCTTTATTTCATGTTCTATTTTTATGGTCGAATAGATAGGGGGGGGGGCATTTGTTAGCACTACTTACCCTAAATATTCTTATCTTAGGTCATAATATATTTTCTTTCTCCAATATACATATTTATCTTAATTTACTTTAGCATTTTTTAATTAATTTTAACATTAAAAGGATATTTCATTTTCCCGCCGATAAGCAGAGTTTTTAAAAAAAAAACGTTTTCAGTTATGCAAAGTATTTCATTCAAATATCGGAGCAATGACGTCATACGTTGATGATGTCATTCTTACGTTAGCTGAACAGGTGTTTAGAAAAATTTGAATAACTCTCTCTTTTTTCTTTTCTTTTTTTTTTTTTTTTTTTTTTTTTTTTTTTTTTTTTTTTTGACGGGAATAGCATCAGAGCTGCTTCGTAAAACTTGAATTGTATCAGAAAGGGAATGGGTAAATAATTATTTTATTTTGTCTTTCTTTTAACAATTAAAGAGCTACCATAATTTCTTTTTTTGTAAGTAACTTTTTTTTTTTTAAATTACTATTTGATTTAATTATTTTTATCGTTTAGCTGAAATAGTTTATTTCTGAATGACGTTTGTTCCTTTTTTTTGACCACTTATTGTGCACTGTGAATGATGTGTTTTTCTTTTTAGCTATCTCTTACTTCAGCAAACGCTGCCCTGCCATAAATACTCTGCTAAATGCTTTTACCTACTAATGAGTTTTAATAACTCGTTGGTGTTTTATGGGCATTTAATTTAGTATACGCAAACAGAAATTTCGGCCGCGGCTATAAATCGAGCGATACTCGCCGCAACAGTCAGTCTGATTTCAACCAGCGAGTAGTGAGCATTGTTTTTGATTAGCGATTAGTAGACTTGCCTTGAACTTGATCAGCTCGGCTGTGCTTGTGAATAGTCATTTACATACGTGTATTTTAGACACTGCTTATTGTGTCTGAGTGCTGTTGAAGGTGTGAAATCCTTCTGTTATTTATTCTGTGAATTTTGCTGTTGAATCCTGTATTTTAAGGGTTGATTTTCGACAATAAATACGCATTGCTCGCAAAGAACTGTCTTGTTGCGTACGGCTGCTTTTGCATAAAATCCTCGAACCTCGATCTACGTATAGTGTGAGAGAGAGATTTATCTATTAACTACCAATTTAGTTCTGTTTTTATTTATTCTAAAAATAAAGCAAGCTATCCATACATGATAGCTTGTTATTGTTGAGCTCTGCATGATAAATATTTTTTTTTTAAATTTCTGATATTGAAGAGGTATAAACTAATATTGATGATGATGTTGTATCCATGACAGAACCAAATCAGATAATACCATGGGCCCAGATGACTGTTCTGGAAATCTGTGCAATATTGTCCACATAGAGGTTTGTTGATGAGAAAAGGACCCTTATTTCTTGTAGGGCAGCAAGAATATGAGCAGGTGTTAGCTCTATCTAAACAGTTATCACATTTCCTATAAGTTCTTCTACCACCTCTATCAATCTTCATGCCCCTGTGATGGTCTGCTCTTAGCCTAGAAATAATCTTTTCTATGAAGCGTTTTTTCACTTATATTACAGATTTGATGCTTTACAGGAATGAAATTCTCTCTCAATTTGAAATTTGCATCTAATATGGTTATGTTGACAAAGTTGTCATTATTAAGATTTTTAGCTTCTTTTGCCAGTTTATCTGCATTTCCATTGCATGTAATGTCAACATGTGCAAATAACCATTGGAGGAAGCAGACCTTCTAACTCCTGTAATCTAAACAACCCAGAGCAAATCTCTTCAGTAATCCATGAACCACCATTTAGAATTACCTGGAGAGCTGCTTTTGAGTCACAGAAATGACGATACCTTTAGCCTGTTCTAGAATTGGGAGAGTCTCATAGACCAAGAGGCAATGGCACCATCACTGATTACTTGTTGGTAGTTTGCTTCACTTGGAGTGGTCATAAATACCCCCGAACCTCCATTCAAGAATGCTTCATCAGAAGAACCATCTGTATAGGCAAACACAGAATCATCTTTTGGATATTTATCAATAATATTCTTGATGATACTAGTAGGCTCACTCTTAGTACATGGCTCTAATAGACTTGTTACAATTGTGGTGTTAGGAAACCTAGCAGTGAAAAGAGGCTCCTGAGGAATAGAAAATTTGTTGTATTCAAGGCCAAGGGGTATTCTAATTTCACTGTCAAATTGCATTGGAGAAGATTGTTTTAATCTTGTGTTACTATTATAATTTTCAAATGATCTAATAATATGTGTTAGGACGCGACTTCTGACCCAGTTTGTGAATTTGATCAAGTTGTTAGCAGAGGACACAGTCCCAACAATGACTTTTGCAGCTCTTTCCTGAACACAAATTTCTCTAGTGTAGTCTTAGATGCAGGTGCCCAAATGGAAGAGTCATATTCCATAACCGGTCTTGTAAGTGATGTATATGTTGTCTTTAAGGTCTTGAGACTGACTCCCCAGTCTGAACTGCAAAAGCTTTAAATGATCTTTAATTTTTTTTTAAAGCCCTTCCTGCACAGGTATGTCTAAAAATAAATTATTAGCAAATTAATTATATCCAGAGCATAATTAAATTAATAGTGAAATAAATTTTTTTTGTGAGCTACAATGAGAATTTCAAAAATTATTATAATTAATGTGTGTGCACATATATGTGTGTGATTTCTATGGGACCATATACATTTGATGTTTTCTATGGAATTTTGAATTAAAGAATTACAAACCTCATTGATTATTTATCTAATAATTTATAAAATGTTTCTTTCATTGACACTGTATTTTATTGGTAAATAATTGTTTTATGCCTTGACTCCTTTCACTAAGCAATTCATTTCAATGAATAAATTGTCAATTTTTTTTTTTTCTATTTTTTTTTATATATCAGTTGTATTTAATTCTATAAAACTAAATGAAAATTGATTAGTTAACTAGTAACATATTTTTTAAGCAAATCACCTTGTATAATTTTATCTAATTTTATGCATCAGTTCAAGATAATATTCATATCATTCAAGCTGTCTCTTAAATTTATAAAAACCATTATTGTACTCCTTATGATTTTCTCATATTTTTAATCTAGAGCGCAAAAGTTGAAGTTTCGGCTGAATATGTACGAATTAAGAGAAGGCAGAGAAATGACTCCAAAAGTTTTTTGTTCCGTAGTTTCCAATCTTCTTTATGAAAGACGGTATGTATATATTTTTGTGTTTTAGAACAAATATATCAGATTAAGTAATATCCTCATTTTTTCATTATAAATGTATCTTCAACAAGCATGTGTTCATCTGTTAAATGTCTTACTCTAAACATTGAATTTAAAGTAATGACAACATCTCGTACTATTTTTATTAAGTGAATTTTGAATGATACATTAAATATTTTTGAAAATTTACAGGATTTCTGTTAGTAAATTTTTTTAATATACTGTCAAAATTACAAATTATTTGCAATTTGACTTTGATGTGCTTCATATGGAAATATGGATTGGTACCCTTAAGAAACTGTCATGTATTGAGCAATTGCATTTTTTATCACCAGTGTGTTAGCTTAGATTTATAGGAATGGTTGCTTTGAGAAGTCATTTCATGAAAAGTTTATGTATTGCTCTCTACTCTATTCAGGTGTTATAAATAATTTAATTTTCTTTTAAGGTTTGGTCCATATTTTGTTTGTCCTGTTGTGGCAGGGTTAGAATATGGTACTTGGGAACCTTACATATGTAATATGGATGTACTCGGTTCTAAAGATGAACCAAATGATTATGTACTTTCTGGAACATGTGATGATCAAGCTCATGGAATGTGTGAATCATTGTGGGAACCTGATATGGTGAGATTTTAAAATTCTATATTATATTATAATAAATATTATTTTTGAAGGTACTTTAACCTTTTAGTTTTAGACCCTCTGGGATCTACTTTCTATTCTCTCTCTCTCTCTGATAGCTTTTAATTATATTTGTATATGCATATTAAGTGAAAACTGTTGGATGAACTTTATTTCTTTAACAAACAGAAAAATTTATTATAAAGAATAATTTTCTATGTTTTAGTGCTGTAAAACGATATTTTATTTAAATATGCACACAACTTAGCTATTTACTACTTTATTAAAATGATTTAATTATAAGTTTGCAGTAGTTTTTACTGTAAATTTTTTTGTATGCTGCATGTTTTTTTAAGCATATATCACATGTATATAAAAATCTTCCTGCCTCTTACAAGAACATTTTAATTTGTTGCATCTTCATACTTTCTATTAAAAATTGTTTTTGAGATTTGTCCTTTTCTTTCTGTTTGATTCTTTAATTTTATTAGCTTTGTTTTGTTGAATTAACTAAGTTGAGACTATATTAATTAATTGCCTAATTGTGTTTACTTCCCCATCTTTTCCTTTTATATATCAAACCAATATCCTAAACAAGCATCTTTGTTTAATTTATGTGTTAATCCTTTTTTAATAAAATTAAACATTTTTCCTAATTTGTAAACAGAAATTGTTATATAACTAAACAATTCCCATAACATAAATGCAACTGTTCCCTTTCCCTTCATAAATTCCATTTATTGACTAAATTGTGATCTTTTACGATATGTCACTATTTCTCTTTCTTTTTAACTTTTGCCTCTTGCTTCACCCTCCTCTTTTCTTTCCATATGTGGAATTATTCTAATTATTAATACTTCCTAATTTCATTGTACGTCACATTTTATGCAATAGGCAGCACTGCTTGCCTTTGGATGTACAACTATTGCTATGTATTATATATACCCAAATTGCAAACTTTTTTTAAAGAAAATTGTTGTTTTATTAATGAATATTGTAATTTCCAAAGCGAAAAATTGTAGCAATAATTTCTTTCATCTTGAACTTTATTTTAGGGGCCAGATGAACTTTTTGAAAAAATATCTCAAGCATTGGTAAATGCTTTTGATCGTGATGCTATAGCTGGTTGGGGTGGAATTGTTCACATTATGTAAGTTTTTATCTACATCTTTTAATCGTGTTTTTTCTGTAAAATTAGTTGAAATTCATTTTGCTTTTGTTATCATGTATTGAATTGCATGAATATTAAAAGTTTCTTTAAGTAGAAAAATGAGGTTGATGGGTTAATTGCAATTAAAAACATATTTTTAAAGCAACAAAATTAAAGTCATGTATATTTTGAACATATAAATTTTTGAAGCCAATGTTGTAAATCATAGGTTCTCAACGTGGGCGTTTAAGGCTTTCAGGGGGGGCAGTAAAAAACCCAGAGAAAATTAGGGGGGCATTGAGATGGCGCGGAGGGGTTTGGGCAGATTAACTAAAAAACATGCTGATTATGTGCTAACAAAGGTAAACTCTTAATACTGTTTACCTTATGCTAATTGTATGTATTCAAATCACTTCTATATCATGCACAAAATTTCACGTTTTCCGTAGTTCGGGAAATGGATGAAAAAGATTACATTACATCCAGACCTACATTAAATTGAATGATATAGCACCTTTTAATTTCTGTGGTGCATGTGTTGTCTTTGTCTGTGAGCAGTAGGAAACATGTTTCTTTCACTGCATTTCATTATGTATATTATCGAAAAAACATAATTAAATATGTTAACCAGGAATTCACGTAATTCTGTAAAGGCTGAAACTGTCAATTTTTATTTATTTTGAAAGCAATAGTTTATTATGAATTACTTCATATCATCAAGACCCCTGCCTGCCTTTATAACAGGTAAGCTAAAACTTTTATTCCACTCCTTTAAATGAAGAAATTTAGTAGCATTTCAATTCCAACAATATCCTACCTATGACTAAAATATATAATATTACACATATTTAAATATATTTGTGGCAATAAATGTTTCAGATTTGCAAGTAAAAAAATTGGCACTTTACAAAAAAAGGAAATTAAAATATATTCTTTTAGTAATAGGATATTTTTTTAAAACTTGTTTTCACCATGTATCATGTACACTCTTATTTCTCTAGAGTGGGAGGAGTTGGTAGTGAAATATTTACTAGAAAAGAGGGTGCCAGTTCCAAAAAGGTTGAGAACCTATGTTGTAGATGAATAGTGATAAAGTGTTTTAAAAATGTGGAACTTGAAAAATATGCAATGGTGTTATTTTTTTAAATAATTATAAAAGTTTGTTTTAAAAATGAATGCAATACGACTCAAATGGAGGTTATAAACAACAATATATATGAAAGTAAAATTTAAGTGTTCAATAATTCTTGCTAATTAGAATTTAAATAATTTTAACATGATTTTTTTAACTAGATCAATAATAATTAACCTAACATTTTTATATGCTACTTGTTGAAACTGACATAATTTTATCTTTAGCATATTTTGTGACAACAAGTCATAGTTGCACTCAAGGCTTTTGTTTCTGTTGTGCTATGGGTTTTGAGTCTGTGCCACTGAAGACCTACTGTGTAGTGGGGCTGAGCACATCAAATCTGTCATAGCTTCAATTCCTTGCATTGGTGCAATATGGAAATTTGGGGAGTAGGATATCAGTTTGGGTCTTGTCATTTGATTGCTTCTAAGTAACGAGGTCCATCACTAATAATTTTTACATTGCTTTGAAGAGTGACATTAATAAACCAATCTTGAGCATGTTATGTTAATTACTTTAAAAATTCATTTAATGTGATATGTGTTAAGTAAATTGTGTTGTTACTAATAGCATCAGATCGAGTCCCATTAAATTCATCGTGGCAAGATAGCTATATTGTGTCTGTCATTTAAGCCACAGCTCTGAGTACCATGCAAGTGACAATATGTTTTGCCTCCATTCTTCTTACAAAGCACTACGGCTTGTTACCGGTCAAGGCTGTTTCGGTGAGCTTAGACCATCTGGATCTATTTGATGCTATGTTCTTCCATTGGTTAAGTCCCTAGTCCTTCTTCTACTTTTTCCATCCACCTTGTTCTTGGTCTTCCTTTTTTCCTCTGGAGTTTGGAAAATTATTTTCTTTACACGGATTTCCATTGCTATATCAAAATACATGTCTCAGCCACCTTATTTGAAAGCCTTGATTACTTTGACTATGTTGGGTTCTCTGTATTTCAAGTGAAGTTCAAGGTTGTATCATATTCTATAGATTCCACTTTCCAATTTCTCCAAAAAAAATTTCGTAAGATTTTTCTCTTGAAAGTCATCAGTTTTTCTTCGTCTTTGTTAGTTGCCCAGCATTTGCTGCCATATAAAATAATTGGCCTTACTTAAATCTTCTGTAACTGTATTTTTTTGTTTTGCTATTTATGTATTTAGATTTAAACAGGTTTCGCAATCCATGATAAGATTTGATATCTTAGCAATCTTGATTCTATTTTTGATTTCAAACAAAAGTGTGTCTAAGTATTTAAATTAAGTCACTTGTTCAAATTCATATTCATTAATTTTCAGTTGTTTACATGCAAGATTCTGTTTATTAGCATGAATTTAGTTTTTTCTTTGTTGACCGTCAATCCTATGTTTTTTGCTGCTGCCTTGAGTGCACTGAAAGCCTTAATTCTTCCCACAATATCAATATCATCTGCAAATGCTAGCAGTTGTACAGATTTAACAAAAATTGTTTCCCGAGTTTATATACCAGAGGCTCTAATTGCCTTCGCTTGTACTACATCAAACAGATGACATGACAGGGAGTATCCTTGTTTAAATCCCTTTTCAGTATAGAATGCATCCGATACTTCTGATCTCAACTTTACTCTGTTGAGTGTCGTTCTTATCGGGTTGACCAATTTTTTAGGGATTCCCAACTCCAACATTGCCTGATACAATTTCTCTCTAATGGTGCTATTGTAAGTTGTTCTAAAGTCAATAAAAAGATAAGTAGCTGTATGTTTTGGCTCCCTTCTACCCCAATTTTGAGTAAGGGTACCCTCTGGAGGATGGTTTGGGTGTCTCCCCTATCACCAATCTCTCGAGGACTTTAGACTTCCTGAATATTTAGAGTACCCCAAGCTATACACAATGTTATCTCTATAAACACCTTCTCCAGGTTTCAAACCCAAGGCCTTGGCACAGCAATGAGTGTTATCCCGTTTGTAAGGCATAAATAAGTTATAAGTACACTCTGCATTAGGAGTAAATTTAAATTTAAAAAAAAAAAAAACATTTTAATAGATCATATAGTGTCTTGAAAAATATATGGAGGAATTCATCCTTATAAAATACTTATCCCATTTTACTGTTTAAGAATTATTTTTATGTTTGTAACATATTAATGTTACTTGTAAAATAATATTAAATATTGCTTTTATATAACATGTGTAGACTACCACTTTCAAGTTATCTTAATTTGGATTTCATTGCAGTTACACTAATATGTCAAGTGACCATAGTATATCAGAGCAAGTATTAATTGTGTAACATTTGTATGATAAATAATTTGTAAATATGAAATAAAGGGCACATTAGAATCCTGAAAAGTACTATGGCAGTCAACATGTTTTATTCCTATCAATTTGCTAATTTCCATTGTATAAAGCATTTTTATAGTGGAGGCCATGCTTCTCTAGAAAATAGCTCAAAAATATTATTTATCCTAACTAATAATTATACAATCTTTTAAATATGATGTTTTGTTTTTTTAGAGAAAAGGACAAAGTAACTACAAAAATTTTGAAAACAAGAATGGATTAGACTTGCAGAATTTGTTTCATTTTCACTACATAATAAAATGTTTTTGTAATTATGCCTTTTTTGTTTTTAATTCCAAAAACTTTTTATTCTATAATGTTTTTAATTTGCTAAAAAATAGTTTTACCATTTTTATTAGACATCTTGAGTGAAGAATTTTTGAAGTCAAACAATTCACACACACATTAAGTCTAAAAAAGCCAATTTTATTTTAAATGAATTAATATAAATTTTTAATTGTTGAATCATTCTAATTTAACTATGTTGTTTTTTTTTTATATATAAATCAGAATTTCTTCCTTTTTCTCTATGCTCATGCAATCTTTTCTGTTTTAAATCACTTAAATAAAATAATAATATTATGAAATGCTTAAGATTGTAATTCAAATCTAAAATATGCTTTTTATAATATTTTAAATTTTTGAAAAAAAATAGTATAATGAGGATAATTTTCAAACAATTTAGGTACATATGAATTTTAACTAAATCACATTAAAATTATACAATTTTAAAGTAATAAAATTAAATAAGAAATGTTGTGAAATAGTAAAATGAGACATTAAGAACATATAAATATATTTATGTTAAAGTACTGAATTTCTCTTTGAGTTTGTATTTTAATATTTATAACTATTGAAAAAAGTTTTTTATGTATATAAAAAATATTTGATGTAATATCTACTGATTTTGATTTAAATTTAGAGAGAAAAATTATGCTTTTCCTTTTAAAGAAAGACTCTTAGTAGAATAAAATATTTATTTTATAATTGTTTTATTTTTTTGAAGTACATTTCTTAAATGATATAAAAATAAATTCTTATTTGGTTCTAGTGATATTACAATCCAAGCTAAAAATGCACCAACACATTTTGATAAACTTAAAATTTTCCAATAAAATAATTCATCCTCAGCTTCCTGTAAAATATTAAAAACATAATTAAGCTACAAAAATCATTTGAAAAATATTAAGTGCACACATAATATTTTTTACTGATCCAGATTTCTTAATTTCTGTTTAGTTACATAAAAATTAAATTCTAAAACATAAAATTATTAATTATACTGTTAGTCTATTTTATTCACAAAAAATAATTTGTCATATAAAATGTTTTAATTTGAATAGAAATGCCTAACCGATGGAAAGTTCTAGTAGTACAATTTTACTTTACTATGCTAATATAAATTAAATTTCTTTTATATATATATATATTATATATAGACAAGCTTGAAATTATAAAGCTAAAATGAAAAGTGACCGATATCAAACTGTATGATACAAAATCTTTATCTTATTCAAAGGAATTTATTATTTAAGTTGTATTTTAATTCATTCACATGAATTTCTTACTTTTTATCTATGCTTTTTTTTGGCATGCTGACTTCAACAAAATTCCATCGAAATAGTTCACTAAATTATCATTTGTATATAGATTTCTCATGTTAAACATTTCTTAGCCACAGCAATATATTTTAAGTGATATTTAATAGTTCTTGATTTGAATGTTTAATTATAGAATTCATTAAAGCCAAATTATAAAAATTTTCGCATTCAGGGTTTCAATTTTGTTTAAAATTTCTTCAAAAGTGCAATTACAGTAAAAATTATTCTTATTTTAATAAATTTACCATGAATATTACCAGAAAAAAATTTCAAATTAGATGTTGGAAATTAACACTTCGCATTCATAGAAACACTGGTATTCAAGTTGGAAAAATATTTTTGGGGGAACATTGCATTAATTTGTATATTTCATATTATGCATATATTTTATATTTATATCGCACTTACTTCAAATTTAAATGACTCCAAAATAGTGGAATTCTTAACCGGTAAACATAATTTTTCATCTACATTTGCAGTACTGAAACTCAGTAAAAGGCAGATAGGATATATGACAATGACAACACATTTTAATTTGCATTTCTTTAGGTACTTAAAGAATTGCTTAAGATTTCCAATATCATACCTGTAAAGAAAACTTGGTTATTTTTGGAGAAATACTATTCAACAAAAGGGAGAAAATTAAACATAACATATTCAAGCAAATTTTAAATGTTAAAAGACAATAATTGGAGTAATTAAGATGTAAATTATTTTTTTTGTGGAACATGAAAAAGATACATTTTCTAATAAGTTGCTGATACACAAATAAAGCCTAAGAAAGAATCTTCAAATTGTGCAGATGGTTTTCATGGTTTTTCACCTTGATATATTTATATTGGTTCTTTCTTAATTATTCATAAATCTACTTTTAGTACTACAGTCAACTCTTGGTAATTCAAAGTTGGAGGAACCACTGAAAAACTTCGTATTATCAAAAAGGGTAGGAAGAAACTCCTAAAATACAGAGAAATTTTTTCTAATGCATTAAAATTTGAAACTATGTAAAAAACAATTGTACATTTGTATGAAATTATTTTAAAGTATTTTTAAAATGTACAGTAAAATATGTACATCTTAAAAATAATTTCCTAAGTAGTCTATCAACCCCCTAAGGGTCTATTATAGTGGTTCTCATTAAACTAGATCTTGAATTTTAAAAAAAATTTCATCAAATGGAATAATTTAATGAGGTTAATTTATACTTACAAGGTGACAGCATAAATTTTATTAAAACAAGAACTATTTCAGTGTTTCTTTCTAGAATTAAGCTAAAGAAGTATAATACTGGAGGTCCCGAATTTTTTCTCAGTCTGTCGGAACGTTTTAACTTACATTCAACATTTAAATGCCTTTTATTCAGATTTTGAAACTAGAATACTTTGATTACTGTAATTACCACAGCAAGAAATTAATTCATATGGTCACATTACAATAGGAACTGATTGGAATAAGCCCCAACGAAGGTGTTAAAATTGCTGATATCCGTTTCTAAACTTCACTTCGTCTTCAAAAAGATAAACCTGTTATTTGTCCAGAACTATGGAATATCGTGAGAAAGTTTTTAATTGCTTTTCTTAGAGAGAAGGAGTTTCAGCACAGTTGCCAAACAAAATAAGAAGGGGGGGGGGACTGTACACTACTAACAGAAGAAATTAAACCTGACAGGATTGATACCAAATGTTGAAAAATTGTTATTGTAGCACCAGATTCATCCCTCCTATTTTAATCATTTGTTTTAGTTATTTTATGCATTAGTTAACTTTTAATTTAATTAATATGTGCTTTCTAAATTTTAAATACATTAGGATTAGAAATTTAATTCTTTTAAAGTAGTAGTAGTACTAACTGTTAAAAAGACATAAGTTGATAAATTTGCAAAAATTCAATGCTAATTTTGCAGGAGTCTACCCAAAACTGAAAAGCATAGCAAGGGGTCTATGAGACAAAAAAGTTGGGGAACCTCTGTATTATATTTTAAGTATTATACAGAAGTTAAAAGTCCTGTATTAAAAGAATACATTTATGTATTAAAAACGATTAATTATGCACAGTATGTATTTAATAATCTTTTTGACAAAAAAATCTGTTATCGGTTCCTTCTGACACTGTCCCCAACACCATTGGTTCGTCAAAGCAGGCTCCAGTCTGGCCCATGCCCTATTTGGTGCCACATGAGTCATAAATCGTCAAGTCACACTGATGCAGAATACACAATCCTATGCATCTCTTTACAATAGCAGTCCATCCTTACTGAACAAGTGTTGAATGAAAGATATGGAAATCAGACAAGTGTGGCCGGTCTATTGTACACTTGAAGAATGAAAACAATAAAAGAATCTTTTTTTGCTTGAGGAACCAGGAAATACAAAGAGATGGCAGGCAAGTGGTCATCAAAAGGGCTACGTTACAGGGAAAACATGCAGAAACAATACGACACAAAACATGTAAGCTCCAGCCTGTTTGCTACAGTTAGTGAGAGTTCGAATTGTCGAGAGTTTTAGAAGATAAAACTTTGAGTTATTGCGGGTTGTAGTCTGGACAGCCACAGATTTTACTTCGAAACACTGAGTGCACCAAAACGTATTGCTTTGGTTCGAATTTTCAAAAGTTTTTCTAGGGGTTGAGCTTATACTTCGAATTAGCGAGAGGTTCGTATTATCAAAGGTTTGAATTAATGAGAGTTGATTGTACATTATATTCATCTGAAATTACGTTTATTTAGAAAAAAACATTCATAATGAATTTACAATGTAAACAATTATCTATTTATAAAAATCTAATACATAGTAAAAAATTGTAATTATTTCAAAATTTATCAAACTAATAAATAACCTGCTATTTTCTTAACATATTAAAATGTTGCTGTGCAGGCCGAGAATTTTCGGTATATTTCAAGGGGGATCGGTTTATATATATATCTAATATATAAAATTCTCCTGTCACAGTGTTTGTAACCAAACTCCTCCGAAACGGCTGGACCGATTCTAATGAAATTTTGTGCGTATATTCAGTAGGTCTGAGAATAGGATGTAAACTATTTTTCATTTCGATATTGCAATTAGTTAAAAAGATATTAATTAAAAACCTTAAAACGCCTGATTTTTTTTACTCCTGCAGGTTGTTTACTTGGCAGAACTTCCATTCCGTTTCGGCCGAGCGGTGATCCGACGTTTCCACCATCTTAAAATTGCCATCCAATTTTTACCGTTAAAATCAGACAAAAAATAATTACAGAATCGGAAAGATCATTTATTTCGCCACAATACGGCATAATGTTTTTTGCAAAATAATGATATTTCCCTATTTTTTAAGAATTTTTTTAAAAAAGGGTTAAACTGATGCGTTTTTATGCAAATTATTTCTAAATTGTTGCGTATGAATTTGTTTTCGTGTTATTAAAACGATATTCTACACTAAATAACTTCAAGCCTTTCTCTTTTAGATCCAGTCATTTAAAAAATAAAATTCCCAAAACTTTTTTTTTAAAAGATTTTTCAAAAAATACTCAATATTTTAACTTAACATTGAATAACTTTGTCATTTATGAATATAATCGCACGAAACTTTATTTCCGTGTGGTGTAAAAAAGTATTATCCGTAATCTGTACGAAGATTAAAAAAATTGCTAAAAAATTACGGATTTTAAAAAAAAATTTGTGATTTTCGTAAAAAACCGATTTTGCGAGAAATAATTTAAACAGTATTTTTTGAACATTTTTTATTTCAAAGTACTTTATTTTTGCAATTAATTTGTGAAGTTTGAAAGTATTAACTTAAAAATTATGCTCTGAAAATAAAAAATACGCTATTTTACATTTAGCCAAACCTTGGCGTCGGAAAATAGTTTTGTTCCAAAGACCTTTGAACTGTTTCACCGTCGACCGCAAGGGTTACACTAAAAAGTTCTGCCTTAAACAGGGGGAAATCAGTAAATTTAGCGAGTAAAAAAAAAAACGAGTGAAAAAGTTATTTTTGCTTCAATTTTCGTCATTTTTTCTTTAGACAATTTTAAAAAATAAATCATTATAGATGTTAGATTAAGATGACAAAATGCATTCAATACATTTCTGAGACTCATTTAAAATATTTATCAGTATCAAAATTTTTGATCTCTTTCATAAAACTTATAGTTTACTTTAAAATAATGCCTAATGTATAAATCTTTTTTTGACATTTCCGTGTGTAACCTCATAATAAAAACGCAAAATTTACCCATTTCGAATTTTTTTTCTTTTTCTGAATTATTCAGTTAAATAAGCATAACTTCCTTAGAAAAAAATAAAAGCTATGTTCAAATAAAAAATTCTTCATTATTAATTGCGTGTTATTAATATATCAAAAATCACTAAATTGGCATGTCACAATTAATTGCTAAATGAATATTTTTAATCAATATTAATATAAAATAATTAATTAATTTTGTTTTGTATTTTATGATTTCTTCTAAAATGAATAAATATAGATGAATTTAAATGAAAATGATTTTTTAAAAATTCATTGATCATTTAGAATCAGTGATTAAAAAAATAAAATGCCTAAAACTATCTTTTTTTGAAAAAATTTTTAAAAAAACTTTTTTTTTTTACAAAACAATTGTATTTTGCATATTTTATGATTTTTTTCTAAAATGAATCAAAATCTTGCGTTTAAATAAAAATGATTTTTAAAACTTTTAAAATCAGTGATTTAAAAAATAAAAAGCCAAAAACTTTTTTGAACAAATTTTAACAAAACACTCAAATACTTAAAACAATCATTTAATAATTTCTTCTTTTATAAAGATAACTGCATGAAACTTTTTTCCCGTGTGTTGAACATTTCAAAATATCCTCACAATTTTACTTCAAGATTTAAAATACTAATAAAATTTTGTAATTTGAAAAATTATTTTTCTGTCTTTTTTCAACATACAACTATTTTTAAAAAGTCTACATTTTCTTTTCCGGGGGCTAAAAAATTGCAAAGAAAGAATTGAAAAGTGAGTGAGTGATTTATAAATTCGCACTGTTCGCCTATTCGAGGGTTTTCAGCGACGGACCTCGAAATTTTCAACCATCTTTAAGTGACGAGGACGACACCTAAGCTTTTACTCACCTCTCCTAAGTACCATACCACACCAACGCAAGAACAAATTTCGAAAAAGGGACTTTTAATGTCATAGTTAAAGAAAAATCACTCACATCGCGCATACACACACATAAGTGCTATCGTCCTGAGGGAAACAAGAAATTTTCCCATGGGGATTAAGTTATTCACTGGGAAAAGCCCGTGCAACGCCGGGCTAAGAGGAGAGGAAAGAAACATAGAAGTAAAAGTAATTTCGAGAAATAATATTGGAAGTGCTGATTTTGTGAAGAGAAGGGAAAATGTTAAACGAGAAAGCCATGAAACGCACTCACGGGCCATACACTCACACCATACGCGTCACACCAGCACAAAAGTGCTGGCGTCAGAAAGAAAGGAGGAAATTAACATGGGGATTAAGTTATACCCTCGGTAAAAGCCCGTGCAACGCCGGGCCGGGTCTCTCAGCTAGTATATATATACAAATCCACTAATCTTTGGAAAAACTTTTTTAAACTTCTGGGTGTTTTGAATGGAACTTTCATTCTTAAAGAAAAAAGTCACAAATCGTTCAGAATCTGAGTTTCTGAATAGTGTGTAAAATTCACATTTACTCATTAAGATGTCTAAATGTATATAATCATCACGCAGTGAGTTTTGCCTCCAGGATATGAAACATAGGGAAATGATCATGTCCCATATACGAATTTCTTTTCCAACTCCTTACCCACACAAACAAAATGCCTCAAAATATGACTAGCACAATTTTGTACAAGATAACAAATGAATGTGGGGGAAAATTTCAGATAGGGTTTCCAGAAATAACACTATTGTCGAAAGCGTTTTACTTTACAGTAATTTGGAAAATATCCCCCCCCCCCTTTTTATTCCTGAAGTGACATGAACTTTTTTCATTTCACTTTTATACCAGTTTTGAATTTTGGGTAAATCTTTTAAAACCACACTCTTGACTTATTATTGCAAATATACAGTATTAATTGCACACATTTCTAAGTGCCTTTTGTACATGTAAGTTCATTTATTAATACTTAAAAAGCTTCTTTTTTTATACTTTGTAAAAATAGTTCCATTAAAACTTTTACATAAATAGATGTCTTTAATGTGTTTCAAAAATATTACAGCTCACTCATTTTTCCTCAAATTATTTCCTGTTCATTTTTCTTTTGAAAGAAAAAAAAAATCCTTGTCCAAACCATCAATATTTGAATAGAAACTTTAAATTTAAAAAATTATATACCGACTGAATATAAGTTTCATATTATTTAAATGTACTTACATAAAAATAATTTTACATAGCACTATAGTAGTTATGATTAGTTTAAAAAACAACCACTAAGTTTATCCTATAAATGGGGGAAAGTTATGCATCAATCTGGATGTAGTGAATCTTTTTTTTTTCCCCAATGATCTTATAATCAAAAATTTATAAGACTTGATAAAAGAAGTGGGTTTCTGAGCTATTGTAAAAATTTATTTTTTTTAAAAATATTTACAAGTTTTTTATTAAAGCCAGCAAAAAAATTAGTTCTTTTAAACTTTTTATGATTTTCAATCAATATTTATTTACCAATTGTAATTTATACAATTTGAACATTTCTGTCAAAAAATATAATTTGCTGAGAAAGTTTTCTCAAAGATAAAAAAAACTCAATTATTTTTGTAAACACTTTGATTAATAAAAGGCACATAAGAAGCATAAGCAGAATGTTATTTGACCATGTCCAAAATTTTTATTTAAAATTTAATTATAAGCGCATACATAAATATCACAAAACTCATATGTAAATAATGTGATACGGTGAAATGATAATTAACCTTGATTTAGTTTAATAAATTAAAGGAAACTGTGGCAATAAATGCTTGCATAAAGTTTATGAACAGAAATTTTATATAATTTGGAACTTACACCATCAGGAATGTTTTTTTAATATTTTAGAGGAACTAATGAGCTAAAAAAACATTTTTTATGCATATATATATCTTAAAACTTTAGTACTATCTGGATATTCCTCTTTGCCATGCCATGAGGCTCTAGTTTTCGATCCAAAAGTCAGGCAGGATGAATGACTAGTGTAACCTATGTTAAATGAGCACTGATACTTCAGCTATAATAATCTTGTCAACTTCTAAACTTTTAGATTATTGTATTATCAAAAGAAAACATTAAATTTTAAAAAATTGGTTGATTGTTAAAGTGCATCATAGTCAGTTAAATAATAGCATGATACAGCTAATAACATTCTTAGAAAATCAGTTTTTTCATCAAATGATAGTAAATGTTGCTGGTGTAATTTACGTTTAGAAACATTTACCACACATAAATATAAGGAGAAAGAATTCACTAAATTTTAAAATATAGATACTTAGAAAAAAGAAATACATACCTGTCAAAGACAGAAATGCAACACATGATGCATAAAAAATTGAATAAATTATGAATAGGTTGAGAAAGAAATTGAAAATGTTTTAGAGTTTCTTCTTGCTCATATGATATAGAAATCAGATGAATCAGAAATAAAGTTTCCATGAATGACATGCCTCCCAATAGTCCATGACAAAGAAAACTGAAATTATGGAAGTATTTCTCAGCTTTATAGGCTAAATCAATGGCCAGGTCCATCTTTGCTGAAGATTGTTGTACATTTTCATTATTAAATGTTTGGAATAGATAAGCGGCATCAATCGCTTTGAAGCCTCCTAAAAAATGGTGATAAATAAATTTATTTATGATATATCATCATTTCATGCAAAAATTACAGTCGCTCAAAATATAATAGAAGCACTGGACTCCAATTCATTTTTAACATGTTTATAAATTTAAAACATGTCACCTTATTAAGGTTGGTTTATACCTGTTGCTATGATTAACTCAAGTAAATAAACACACTAACTATTTACTTTTTAAAAGTCAAATAAATTAATTAACTACTAGATTGTGTAAAATTTTTATTAATACTGTTTACTATATAAAGGGAAAATAGCTATAAGGACATTAAACTTGATAAAATTAAGTACTAAAATCACAAAAATTTAGTAATATTTTTAATTATAATGTTAAAAATCATGTAATGTATTTTTAATGTAATCTGTTACAACACAAATGTAAATTTATAATATTTTAATTTTTATTTACTACAAACCCTTATTTCGTTACTATGAGAAATACGAAAAAATTCAACCAATTTTTCCCAATTTGCAACTCTACTATTTATAATTTTTCTATTTGAAAATGGTACTTGTTTATGATCACAACACCAATAATGAAGTTTAATAACTTGTTCTTGTTTTTTTATAACAAAAAAGGAGAGAAATGGATTACAAAACAAAAAGATATTTTCCAAGAAAACACATGCAAGATTTCCATAAAGCCTTGATTATTAGAATTCAAAGCTCTGAAACTTATGTGACTTACCAACATGGTTGTGATAATATATGTAAATATTCTAAAAATATATTCATATACATTAGAAGGTGCCATTTGGGGCCCCAGAACCTCATAATTATTTGTTTCTTAAAGGCACTGTTTAAAAAGGCAGGCAATATACGTGAATATTCAAGAATAAAAATATGGATCTACCCTGAAACCTATATAGTCTTTATATAAAGACTTTTAACATTTCATATTTTTTTACATCCGAAATCTTGACTTAAGGAAAACAAATACTTTATTCAATAAAAGAGAGAGATTTAAAATACATATAAGCGATTTTCTTATGCTCAAAACAGATCATTCTACAGTTAAAACATTTGTGAAAAATAATAAAATTTTCTTGACATAAACTGATTTTTTTAAAAAAAATAATTTGTGTATCCTCAGAATATTTTAAAATCTAAATGATTTAATCTTGATTTTAACATGTATGTATTTTCTTATAGATTTTTTTGGTACTTACACATATTATAACATTGACCAATTTTATCAAAATAAAAGATGTTAGATTATGCTGTAATTTATAGCCAATAAAGCAATTTGTTCCTGTACATGTTCAAGCACAGTAATAATAACAATTACAGCATTCAGCAACATTTTTTTACATTGGCAGTGTCTTTTCGTTTGATGAAATTGGTTGATGGTACAATACATATGTGCCAATTTTTTTTTCTAAGGGTTATTCTATAAACATTTATGCTATATTTTTTCCATGGCATATCAGAAATACAAAAATAAAATAATGATAAATAGCATAACAGTAAAACTGCTTACTGTCTTCCTCCACAAATACTTTCCCAATTGGTCGACTAGACATATCACAGTTAACAAAACTGCAACCAGTTGGAGTAGAAAGGGATCTATTTCCATCTACTTTGTCATCCAAATCATCTATATTTGTCTCTTGCTCCACACATGCTGATCTCATACTTGGTGAATTTTCGTACATCCCACTGTTATTCACAGATGGATCTGAAGAGCTAGTTGCTGATATCATATAAGGTCTTGTAGCATCTGTATTAGGTAAAGGTGGAAGTTGCCTCTGACGTTTTCTCCGATTTTGTCTCGCAATGCTAGTTGAACTCATGACTTAACCTCAATACTATATACAAATAAATATAAATTCTATGAATTTAATCTAACTACACACAATTAAAAATTGGTGTAATTACTTCTTCGATACTTTTTAAAAATAAAAGCTTTGTATGTTCAAAATTTTCAGAACAAAGTTTCATTTTAACTAATGATAGGTTAAAATGTAAAATATGACGCAAGTTGGTTTTTTTTTTTAATTCATTCATGCAATCAGCATACTTTATATCAATTTCTATTTTATTTCAAAAAGTAAAAATTGCAGACAATGTCATCGGTAGAAAGAATATCACACTTCATTTTTATTTATAATTGTTCCGAAGTTGCATTTCATCGAATATATATTATAAAAACATTGGAAATACAAAAATCCAATTTCAATAACACCACTAGTCATTGCCTACTGTTACCATAACTACAGCTTGCTTTTGCTTTCACAATGATAGGTACTATTTCAGTTCAGTTGAGTTCAAAAGTGTTGATGAAAACTGCCATTAAAGTTTAATGGAATTTATTTTAATTCATGTTAGAAGAAATGAAAACCATAAAAAAATGGAGAATATAGAATTCCCTTGATGCAAAATTTTAAACTTTTAGCCTATTATGTTGTAAGCAACTCACCAGGGTCAGTTTTACCAAGAAAAATTTGAAGCATTTTTTGATTTGTTAAATTTAAATCTGGAAAAATTACTCTAAAATCATTTTTAAATTTTATTAATTAAATGGTTTTGAAATAGATGAGAAGACCTTATTGTTTAGGAACTCTGAAACTGATCTCTGTTTTGCCTACAAAACAGAAAGCTATTTTTGATTAATCTATGTTAACCTTTAAGCATTATGGGCTCGATAGCCGAGTGGTCTTGGTATCAATTTTGTGATTGGCTGTATTTTAGGTGAACCTCTTGTTCGAATAACTATTCCTGTCGTATACATGAACTAATGAATACAAAATTAATTTCTAGATGTCTTCCAGTTTACATAGATCGGAAAATGAAATACCATCTCAAGAGCCGATACCATTATCCGAACGTAATTCAAAATTGCAAGGCATTTTGTCTGTCATCAGGGAAACTTGTATCACAAAAAGACATCTGTAAGACGTAAAATAAATAAATGAACCTGTAGTTGAAAAATTTTAGATGAAATTCAATTATATTTTCAAAAACCGAACACAGAAATCACCTAAAAACTTTGATATGATCAAAATTTTCATTTAATAAAACTAGTTTTTCCTTCACTCAATAAAATACTATTGGCTATCATTTTCTGCAATTTTTCTTTTTCTGAAGGAGTAATAAAACCTCCCTAAAAATTAGGAATTGCAATCCCGTGCTATATACTCAATCCCGGGATTTCGGGATCATATTATCCCAATCCCAAATTGGTCCCGGGACCAGGACTGAAAAATTTATGAAAAATACTTACACGTTAGCATGGTTGAAATTACATGATAAAACTGAAAACAAAATTAAAAAATTGGTTTAATATTATTATTTATTGAAATAAATCAAAAAAAAATATAATTCATTATAAAAACAAATAAAAAATAATACATAATGAATTCATTAAAAATACTGCAATTTGAATCTATTAAAAATACTACAAATTGAATTCATTAAAAATACTACAATTCGAATTCATTAAAAATTGACCCATTTGAAATAAAAATCAACATGTTTGAAATTTTCCAAAACCTTATTGTAAATTTAAAACAGAATAAAAAGCCCCTATTTTATTTTCATTGAAACACTGTATTTTTTTATGTTTAATATATTTAGGATTCATAACTGCATTTATCATTGAAAACAACTTTCAAAGGAAGCAGATTTTTCAAAATGAAAATTATGAAATCTGAACTGAGCTTTTTTTCCGACAAACCTACATATACCTGTAAACGGCAAGTACAAATAATAGAATGGATAAACATAAATTTTAATCTAAAAAATGCTTCTACTTATACAACTCGCATAGAAAAATACTTTTTTAAAAAAATCTTATTAACATATAATACTAGAAATTAATCATAATAACATTAAAATTAACTCTAATAAAAATACTCAAAAAACAGACTTCAATATTAAAAATAATAGTTATAAATACATTATATACTTCACAGTACAATAAAATTCTGTCTTTTAGCTTCCTCAAAAAATGGCTTTCCGAAATATTTTTAACAGTATTTAAATATTAATACATGTAATCTAATTTGAAAATATATTTATAATGATAGCAAAATAATATTTCTAAATTTATCTCTCTGTAGATTAAAAAAGAAGAAAACATTGAATAACTCACCTATAAATGAGTTAATTCCCTAAATATCCAGAAAGAATTTTGAAAAAATGCCTTTGCGATTATCCAAACAGCAATAACAGCTTATGAGAATATACTTATAATAACAAAATAATATTACTAAAGTTGAAGCTGGGATTTTATTTGGAGCACCAAGCCCGTCAGGGCTTTTATCTCTTGTCTTGAGTGGTGAATGCAATGATTGAATTATAACTTACCCATGTTAGATATTAAGAAAGAATCTATTTAAGTGAAAGTATTTAATAAGAGTTTACATATAAATAATACATGGAAGTTACGAAAAATTTAGCTTTCCTAGTTACTATGAGAGATCTGGCGAAACAGAGCAATTACAAATTTACTTGAAGTTCCCTCGGCCAATAGGAGCCTCGGGATGTAGGTCTGCCCACCCAATGGGGTAACAGCTATTCGTGGCGTGTAGTGAGTGTGAAAAGTGAGTATAAGAGTTCTCCCATCCAGCGTGAGGAGAGGGAGCAACCTGATTGGTTGTTGCGTTAATGTGTTGGCTTTGGTCCTGTGCAACTAGTTGAAAAAAATAAACTTAAAATAAATAGCAAATGAAATTGAATGGTAGTATGTAATTAATTTAAGAGGATGTTTCTGGGTCTGTGTGTGTTTGGTGTTGGCGTGTACTTCTCGATCATTTGTATCGAGAGGTTATCTGAAGTGTCAATTTTGGTAAAAAAAATTTTCGACAGTTTTTGCATGAACTGCCGGATAGTTTTAAAATCACGTCTGAGGTCAGCGTTTCTCATGTACCAATCGGCACGTAGAATCTACCTCAGAGTTTTGTTCTGTAGAATTTCTAATAGTTTAATGTGTTCTTTAGCTGCGAAACCCCAAACTGGGCAGGCATATGTTATGATTGGTCTTAGAAGTAGAGAGTAAATAAGTAATTTGTTAGATCTGCTTAATTGAGATCTTTTATGCATTAATGGGGTCAACGAGATGGGTTTTTTTTAATAAAGTTGCCTCGTATGCGTGTTACATGTTGTTTGAAAGTGAGTCTTTTATCCAACGTAACACCAAGATACTTGGTGTGCTGAGACCAAGGGATTTGTTCGTTATGTAAGAAATTTTAGCTTGATTGATGTTGAATCTCTTAGTGAAGAGGACGGCCTCCGTTTTTGCAACATTAAGAGCAATTTTCCATCTGGAGAATCAGTCCTCTAGCGCTAGGAGGTGTCTGTTGAGTGCTCTGGCAATGAGAATAGGTTCTTTGTGAGTCGCCAAAATTGCAGTGTGATCTGCGTACATACACAAAATTGTGTTGTCGTGAATAGGAATGCGTTCACATAGATATTAAATAAGAATGGGGAGATGTCTTAATATATAAAAAGGGAGAGGAAAATCTGGAAATTTTTTTTATATTTACTTAAATTGATACTTCAAAAAAATGATTCAGGATTGATGATTCACAGAATAGAAAAATCAAAATTTATTATAAACATCAGACAAATGAGTCACATTTTTTATCACTGGGGAACAGCAATGAATGTTGTGCAATGTCTCGTTTTGGAAGTGAAAGCTCTCTCTATATAAATTTTGATGAGAAAATAATTTCGAAACATAATTTAGAAAAAAATTGATTCCCGGAATTTGAAGAAACATCGGGATCCTGGGGCTGCAAACCCTAACTTAAATAGAATTTCCCTAAATGAGAGGAAAATACATAAGGTCCATATTCAAAGAGACCGGAACCAACATTAATTGTGCCTTATTCAAAGTTTATCTTACTGGAGGTACTACAGTATTTGTATATTAATTTATATTTTTAAAAAATACATCATAATTCAAAACTAAAAACATAATACCTATTGCTATTTTATACGAGCTAAATGTAAGAGATTGATTTGTACCAATTTTAGCAAGCCAGTTGTTAAGAATCCCCGAACGAATTCTCTTTGTAACCGCCAGAGGGCGTCTGAACACTATGTAAGTAGATACTTTGTTTTTGTTTACAATCACTCTGTACTCTGAACTCTGTACGCTAAACGTAGCTCTCCCAACTTGAAGGTGCCAGGCCTAATAACACTGGATAAATAAATTGTTAAGTTTATTGTTTTCGATGGCTCTTCTTTGATGACTGAAATTTAATTGTCTGAACCATAAGTAATAATATTTTTTTATGGTGCCGAAACCCGGGAAGAACCTTTAGGTTGAAACTTTTCATTGAACTGTGGATAAAACGAATTCTTTGAGTGAACGTGAATTTCTGAATTGTGGCCGACTTCTTCTAGCAAGTGCAAGGTAAGCAAAGCTTACATTTTTTTTTAAATTGTAAAAAAGTGTTTATATACTTTGAAAAGTTTCAAAATGTCTACTGACGCATTAGAAAAAATTAAATCTAAACGTAGTGTGTTACGTAAGTTAACAACAACTTTAGTTAATAAAGTTGAAGTTAAATTAAATTCGGGTGAAGAAAATGATGAATCAGAATTGCATGAGGATTAATTTTAGATAGAGCTAAAAATTTAAAATTATTTGATCAGGATATTGAAAATTTAATTTCTGTAGATTCTATGGAAAAAGAAATAACAGCGAGCGAGGAGGTATCAGGAAAAATGTTTAAGGATATGTAAACGAATTTCGCGCTATCTTAAAAAAAGAACTGAAAGTTTGGGGGAATCAAATAGTTCTCTAATTCAAAATGAAAATGTTTCAGTTAGTAATTCAATGAGAAATCAAAATTCAGTTAAGTTGCCTAAACTTACTATCGAAAAATTTGCAGGTGATCCAAAAAACTGGCAAGATTTTTTTAACAGTTTTGAAAGCTCTATTCATAAAAATGACTCCCTTTCACAAGGAGAAAAATTTGCATCCTTAAAATCTCTTTTAATAGGCCAGTCAGCCAATGTAGTTTCTGGGTTTGAACTCACTAGTGATAACTATACAAATTGTGTTAAAAGTTTAAAAGAGCGATTTGGCAAAAGGGATGTAATAATTAATTCTTTCATGAATAAAATTTTGAATTTAGAAAGTGTAAAATATTCCTCAAATGTCCGTGGTTTGAGAAAATTATATGATGAACTTGATGTTTCTGTAAGAAATCTTGATTCCATGAATGTTACTTCGGGTTCTTATGGTCATTTATTAATACCAGTGCTTTTAAAACTTATCCCTAATGATCTCGTTTTAGAATTTCACAGACAGAAAAAAGATGGCTGTGAAATTGATGTTTCTGATCTCATAAAATTTTTAAGAAAGGAAATAGAGTATCGTGAAACTTCTCTTTTAATTACGAATGAAAAATGTAACCCAATGCCATGTTATACTCATCAAAAATTTGAGAGTAAAAAATTTGTAAGAAATACACCCTCTGCCGCAGCTCTAAATGTTATGCAATCTAAGTGTATTTTTTGTAATGAATCAAATGACTCGCAAAATTGTAAAATGTCTCCACACAAAAGAATCAAAATTCTAAAAAACTCTAATCGTTGCTTTAAATGTTTTAAGTCTTTTCACGTAAGTAAAAATGCCGTACAAATAAATTTCCATGTTTCAAATGCAAAAGCCAAAATCACCATAGCTCAATTTGCTTAGGAAATAACGATCCCAATTATCCAAAGAATAATGAAACTAACAACACTGAAATAAGTACTTACCAAATTGATTCAAATTGTAACTCAAAAAAAGATGAAACATGTAATTCTTCAGTTATTAGTAATTCTCTTTTAGAGCAAAAAAACAACTATTTTAAAAATGTTTATCTGCAAACATGTACAGCTGAGATTAAATCAGCATTTAACTCTCAAAATGTAAGAATACTTCTTGATTGCGGTAGTTCAAAAACTTTTGTAAGCGAAAATATTGCTAACACTTTAAAATTAAAACCAATTCGCCATGATGCTCTAACTATTTATTCCTTCGGTATGGAAAAGGCGGCGGAGCAAATCTATCCTGTAGTGGAATTCCAATTAAGAAAGAAATCCACTTGTTTTTGTAAGAGGGTCGAAGCCCTTGTGATACCGCGGATATCGGGTGCGCTGGTACGCGGTGTTGACAAACATGTTGCACAATTTATGTCCCAGCGAAATTTGCAGCTGGCTGACTCTTGTAGAGGGGACGAAACGTCAAGCATAGATGTTTTGTTAGGGTCTGACTTGTTTTGGGAGTGTATTCTTCCCGAACGAATCTCCATCGAAAAGGGGCTTTTTGCCATAAACAGTGTTTTCGGATGGGTGGTTGCAGGTGCTAATTTATTGCGTCATGGGGAGCAAAACTTTTCCCAGAATATAGCAACGATGAAAAATGTAGCTGTAATGACCGACTTAAAATTGTTTTGGGAACTAGATTCTATTGGTATAAATAATGAATGTGAAAATCTCTCGCTTTCAAATAAAAAATTTATTGATAATTTTGAAAAAAATTTGACCTATAGGGGTAATAGATACGAAACTAAATTACCTTGGAAGTCAAATCCTGAAGAATTAGATTGCAATTTTGAAACCGCTAAAAGGCGATTTGATAACTTAAAAATTAAATTAAATAAAAATAAAGATATTTGTGAGGAATATAAAAGAATAATTGAGGAAAAATTGAAAAATGGTATTGTAGAAGAATGCAGTGATAATTATTTATTTTCGGGTTATTGTATGCCCCATCAAGCTGTAATTAGACCTGAAAAGGAAACCTCTCGCGTTAGAATTGTATTTAATGCTTCCTCGAAAGGAAAAAATTCAAAATTTCTAAATGATTTATTATTTAGTGGACCTAATCTAATTCCAGATTTATTGCATATAATACTTAAATTTCGAAAATATGAAATCGCGTTTTGTGGTGATATTGAGAAGGCGTTTTTAAATATTAGTATTGCGCAGGGAGATCGTAAATATCTAAAATTTCTTTGGTTTGATTTAAAAGATAGCGATGATTTTAAAGTAATGAATATGCAACGTTTGCCTTTTGGAGTTACTAGCAGTCCATTTATTTTAACAGCGACTATTAAAAATCATCTTAAAAATATATAAATGTAAATCCTGAATGTGTTAACATGTTAAACTCATCCCTTTATGTTGATGATCTGTTCTACGGGACAGATACTGTTAAGAATGCTTATAGAATAACATCTGATGCAGTAGATATTTTGAAACACGCGAGTATGGATTTATGTAAATTTAATTCCAATTCTCAAGAATTAAAAGATTTGTGGTTATCTAATAATATAGCAGTTAGTAGTTCCCTAGCACCTGCTAAGATATTAGGTCTAAATTGGAATATACTGATGAAGATTCTATAAGAATCGAAACATCTGCTTTAGAACAATGTATAAAGCATATCAAAAACATTACAAAACGTTCTGTTTTGCAACTTGTGGCTAAAATATATCATCCCACTGGTTTTAAATCACCATTTATCATGAACTTTAAAATTTTATTGCAGAAGATATGGGTTAAAGGATTCGACTGGGATGAAATAATCTCTCCCGAATTAAAAATGGAATTTGAAAATTTGGTTTCGCAAATCAGCTATTTAAAGGATATTTTTTGTTCCTAGAAAATACTTTGAAAATTGTAATTTTTATAAAACATTTTTTACATATTTTTTGTGACGCGAGTGAAAGTGCATATGGTGCGGTTGCGTATTTTAGGTATTGTGACAAAAATAGTGATATCAAAACAAGCTTTATAGTTTCCAATACCAGAGTGGCTCCACTCAAAAAACTATCTTTACCTCGTTTGGAGTTAATGGGAGCAATAGTTGCAGCTAGACTTTACAAATATTTGTCGGAATTATTTCGTGACGTTTTGCTAGTGAAATTCATGTTTGGTCAGATACTAGTATTGTTTTATATTGGATTCCACAGGCTGATACGTAAAATTAACAGATGTTTAGCATGTAAGAATATTCAGTTAAATCAGCAGATCAGTTATCCGGACAGTTGCCCCGTGATAGAATCTCGGAATCACCACCTTTACTGTCATTGGTGTTGACTTCACGGGCCCTGTTTACGTCAAATTAGGGAACGACACTGAAAATCCTACATTGCCCTCTTTACGTGTGCAGTCACACGCGCAGTTCACATAGAATTAGTGACTGGTTTATCTACAAGGAAATTCATTTTAGCATTAAGGCGTTTCTTTCAAGAAGATCAAATTGTAAAACTATTTATTCGGACAATGCCTCTACCTTTAAATGTGCTAATAAAAAGAAATACAGTATTTCTTCAATATTATAAAAGATGAAGACTTTAAAATTTTATTTCAGCAGAAAGGTATTACTTGGAAGTTTATTGTTGAGCTAGCCCCATGGTGGGGAGGCTTACGAACGTTTAATGAGATCGATCAAAGAACCTTTACGAAAAATAATCGGTAGGGCTAATCTAACATTTGAAGAAACAATGACCATTCTTGCTGAAATTGAAAATGTTTTAAATCATCGACCT